>CAUYPK010154477.1:0-19088 GCA_963574355.1 Loris lydekkerianus | reverse complement strand
CTGTGCGTTCCAATTTCCCCTTTTTATTAAGGTTATCGGTCATACTGGGGTAGAGTCCAGCCTGAGCACCTCATTTTAACTCAGTGATCCCTATAAAGGTACAAGGTTATGTTAACCAGTGTGATGAAAATGTGTCAAACGTTCTATAAGACCACTGTATGGTGCCCTGTGATCGCATTAATGTATACAGCTATAATTTAATAATAAAGAAATAAAAATTAATAAAAATTAAAAAATTAAAATACAGGAAAATATTCACAAAGCAGGTAATAAAATGGTATATAATATGATCTTATTTATGGAGGCTGTTTAGCATAATATGTGAAGGCACAGGCACTTTTTGTATCAGACAGACCTGAAGAATAATGGCTGTTTCATTTACTAGCTGTGGAATGTGGGATGAGCTACTTAAACTCCCTCTCAGTGCCCTTATATGTAAATTACAAATAATACAATAGCCCCTCCCTTTCTACGGGGCAGAATCCCAATAGATCCTGAAAGCTTGGAAAGCACAAAACCTTACATATGTGATATTTTCCCCTGTATATACACACTTAGGATAAAGTTTCACTTATAAATTAAGTACAGTAGATTGCTAATAACTAATAATAAAATAGTACAATTATAACAATATACTCTAATTGAAGTTCAATGAATGTGGTTTCTTTTTATTTTTTAGGACATTTTATGGTATGTAATGTTTTCACCCTGTGGCTGACCATGGGTAAATGAAACTATAGAAAGCAAGGGGGGGGGGGGAACTAATGTAATACCTAATTTGAATGAGGCTATAATTATGCATAAATAAATCTATATGAGTTAAAGAATAATTCATGCTTATTTCTAGAAATTTAGTGCTCAACTGTTTTTGGTAATGTAATACTTAATTTTTTTGTTGTTAAATGTATAATCAGTTACCATGGTTGTTCTTGTTGACACTCAAATTAGGCTGTTTAAATAGTTATTTCCCTTCAGTTCTTATTTTGCACGTGTTTCCCCTTTTCTCTTGATTACAGATCATTTGTAGTCTGCCTATTTGTTGATTTTTAACACATTTCATTTATTTTTCCTTTTTTTTGTTTCCTGCTCTGTTAATTTCCACTTTGTCCTTTGGATTTCCTTCCTTGTGCTTTCTTTTATTTTCTTGATTTTAAAAATTTTTCTTTCTTTTTATTGAAATGTCTTAATTGTATTTCATGCATTTTGACATGTGGTGTGTTAATCATTGTTACTTCTTAGATATTTTGTAATTTTACATTTTATTTCCTTTTTGTAGAAGAATTGTTTAAAATTAAAGAAAAAAAATTTTTCCAGGTAGAAGGACTTTTCTGATTTTTAAATTTTCTTGTTATTTTGTAGTTCCATCTCACCATGATCTAGGAATTATGTTTGTATTATTTTTAATTTATGAACCTCACTGATTGATTATAGAGAATATATCTATCTTCTCCAGGTTTCATAGAACATTCATAAAATTTGATAGTTATATTATTTTGCCTATCTTATCAATTATTTTGTCTGATATTTAAAAAAATTACTTATCTTTATTTCAATTTCATTCTCTTTGCTATTCGAGTGCCTTTCATCATTGTATCTCATTATATTTTCAAATCTTTTCTCCATTGGTCACCATTAGTATGGTCTTCATTTTCAAGATGGTTTTATCTTGAAACCCAGGCCAAGGTGGGTGAATTGCCTGAGCTCAGGAATTCAAGACCAGCTTGAGCAAGAGCGAGACCTCATCTTTAAAAAATTGTGGCAGGCGCCTGTAGCCCCAGCTACTTGGGAGGCTGAGGCAAGAGGATCGCTTAAGCCCAAGAATTTGAGGTTGCTGTGAGCTATGACGCTATAGCACCCTATCAAGGGAAACAAAGGGAGACTCTGTCTCAAAAAAAAAAAAAAAAAAAAAAAAGAGAGAGATGGCTTTATCTTTATCTTTTTCTTAAAATTATTTCCTGAGTTCAGTTGATTCTCATTTTCTACATTTCTGTTCTGAGTTTTAAAATTTATCATTTGAGCCTTTTTTCATATTTTCAAATATTTGGTTAAGATAAGATGTTTTATTGCAGGTTTTTCTTGGTTATTTGGAAAGGGTTTTTTATCGGGTGAAATGACTGATTCTTATTTTCTTCTTATAAAGGTTTGTGTGGATGTTTTCTGCCTTTCAATGTTCATTCTCTAATACTTTATTTTCTTGGGCCAACAATGAGAGCTGTCTGGAGATAGAAGTTAGGAGATCGAGTGACTTACTTCCTTATTTTATTAAAAGGAAATAGTGCAGTTTTTAAAAATCAATATTGTCATTTTATTAGGGGATTAAGTACATCTCTTAATTTTTTTGATTCACTTTTATTTCTGCTGTCTCCTAAAATTCTGCCTTTTGCTTCCTTCTTTTCCTTCACTACCATGCCTCTAAGGGAGACCTCTTCCAAGTCAATGCCACATACACTCAGAGTGGTTCTTTCCCAAGGCTACCAACTTTAGTTATGTGCAATTTAAACACATTCCTTCCCATTTTTGGTAGCCAGTGCCCTCATATGCCAAGTCTTAGATCTGTTCTCAGTATTTGCCCATCATTTTAATGGGAGTTAGTTGATCAGTTCTACCACATGTAGGCCCCAGTTCTCCCATCTTCCTTTCCATTTAGCCTTTGTCTCTGAGCTCTGACAGGAGTTACAGATCTAATTCTACTTAATTTTGGTGCTTACTTCTCTACTTATGAGTGATATGAAGTTTTTAGAATTCTCTACCTCCTAGTTATGGCATTGAAGTAGATTATCTGTGGTTTTATTTATTCTCCTTGTTGATTTGAGCTACCTTTGAAGGATGGTATGGAGAGATTTAGATTTAAAGGGCCAATATCACCCTGTGGGAACTCAGACTTCACTGTTAATATTTACTTTTATAATTATATAATAGATATGTAGACAGATACACCTGAACATTGTATCTAGTATCTATAGCACATTCATTTGAAATAAGTCTCTAGTAATGGGGATAAGATATAATTTTACCTCGCTGGTGTTCTTTATGTCCAATTCCATATATCTATGACATAGTTGGCCTTGGTTAGGGCTATCATTTGTAACTTTGAACAGGGCCAGATTTGCTAGTAGGGTGATTGTGTTGTATTTTCAGGCATATTTTCCTATCCTTTACATAATTACATCACTTAAATTTCTAAGGCTGGAAATTCATAATGAATATCTCATTCCTTTGGTTTTAAAAAAGGCTATGTTAACCAGTTTGATGAAAGTATTTCAAATTGTATATAAAACTAGCACATTGTACCCCATAAATGCATTAATGTACGCAGCTATGAGGCAATAAAAAATTTAAAAAACTAAAATAGTAATGGCAAATATACTTCAACTTCTGACTTGACTCTAATTATAAAATCTAGAATGAGCAGGAAAGAATATTTGTTGACACTGGTATCACTTCCCTTTCCCAGACATTGACACTGGTATCATCACTTCCCTTTCCCAGACATTTGATTATTGATGTCTAGGAAAGGGAAGTGATGATACCAGTGTCAAGTATTTGTCCTTCTTGGTTACAACTATGTTCTGATAAAATGCAAATAACATAAGAGAGATATAATATATTTATCTTTGTCACATCCATTTATACTTCAGTATGTATTATCTGATTACATGGTTGCTAGCTTATATGTCTAAACAGAAGGAGGGCAGGTACAGAAGGAGTGAAAAGGATGAGACATATATTCTGATTGACTAGAATGTTCTTGGGACTTTAGGGAGCAGCCCAAACTTAGCCCCAGTCAATAGATGTCATATTATTTTTGCTACACCAAAGACTAAAATAATGCCTGGGACATAGTAGGTAAACAATAAATGTATCAGCAAATGAATGAGTGCAGATCTAGGGATGCCAGATCTTTCTACTTTTCAAGAGAAACAAATTTTATGCAAACCATAGATTTTATGTAAAATACTTTAAATTTTTAAATTTGTTGACAGCATTTAACAAGTGCTATGTGTACCAAGCAAAACCTGTCTAGTACATCAGATTCATTTCTGAATTCAGATTTTTTTTAATTTTTTTTTTTTAATAAATCATAGCTGTGTACATTAATGTGGTCATGGGGCACCATACACTAGTTTCATAGACCATTTGACTATGCTAACCAGTGTGAATTCAGGTTTTGTTAAGGAGTATAAGATAGGACTAAGTTCCTGATTTGGAGACTGCAGTATAAAGGGGGATTGAGACTGTGGGCTTTAGTAATGAAACAAAATAGTGCTAACAGATTGAAATAGTAACTGAGCCCATGACCTTGGCCTCATTAGCAAGAATGCTACTGAGATAGTCAGGGAGTAATCTAAATATTTTTATTTCTTTCCTACCTACTCAAATCACAAAAGACATATGCACTATAATTGCCTATAAAAATAGAACAATATTCTTCAGTTTGCTATGTATACTAATAATGAATTATGTTTCCTAAGGGCAAAAACTATCACTGGACTCAATGATATTTATTTTATCACTTTTGGAAGTGTATTTACTTATGGCTACCCATTGAATCTCTTATTTTTTAAATTTAGCTTTTCCCCTTCTGCTGATAGGTTTTACATTTAATAGTTCATTGGTTCAAAAGACTAGACTGTTGCCTATCAGTAAGAGTTATAGGCTGACTAATCCAATAGCAGAATTTGGTCAGGAAAACCAAATTAAAAACATATAGCAGACAGGAAGAGAAACCAAAGATACAAATGGTTTGTTTGGGTTTTGTTCAATCTTGGAACAGGCTGTGTTTAGCCACCACAAAGAAAGTATCTATTTGTACCATCTGGCTTTCAAATACTCCCACAGCCTCCTATGTTGGTAAATCTTAACCAGTGCCTTCTCTGCAACATCCTATATGAGCATGTACTATCATTGCCTAGAGTAAAGTACTGAGTGTGTGTAGTGTTTTACCACATTTTCCAAGTTTCATAAGAACATTCACTTCCAAAAATAAAAATACAGTAGAATCTCTATATGTTGACCACCCAAGGGACTGTAACGAACAGGTCAACATATAGAAGTGCTCAATAAAAGGAACTAGACCTTAGTGCATGTGACGCACGTCCAGTTTATGAAACTTGGGTCAACTTAAGAAGGTGGTCAATGTATGGAGGTAGTCAGCTATGGAGACTCTATTGTAGTTCAATTAGGTTCAAAAGTCATCTGACTCTTCAGCTACTTACAGACCTACTGAGGCTACCTTTAGCACTATGATCAAAGAGATATAATGCATATGTGTGTGTATAGATATGTATATACACACACATGATTCTTGGCTCTCTCCTAGGTGGTAGCAGAACCACTGAACTATTTGCTAGCTTCAGAGGATTTTGGTTCAGCAGGATTCTATATCTGGAGATAGCACATGATCTTTAACAAAAGCACTCTATTTAAAAAATTTCCACTTGCTTTCATAGTACAATATACTTGTTCCTAGTTTCTTGACAGGTGATATTTCTTTCTCTGTATCTCTCTTATGCACTGTACAACTAGTATTATTTTACAAGTTTGGCTTTGTTATGAGTAAAACCCAAAATCTTTTTTCTGTTTTCTTTACTGAATATTATTTTCATTTAATGCCACAATTTTATTAGTTAATTCTGTAAAGTATTTTCAGACATTATATATATTATACAGTCAATCTAGTTTATATATATATATATATATATAAAATTAACTAATAAAATTAACTAATTTGAACATGTACTATCATAGCCTAGAGTAGTACTGAGTGTGTGTAGTGTTTTACCACATTTTTCAAGTAGCATAAGAATAGTCTTATTAGTTAATAAAAATTAATGAATATATATATATAACATGTGTATATATACATCTTAAATATAGAAGTGAATATATATACATATATATATATATATATATATATATATATATATAATCAGTAGAAAATTACAGTGGGTTATCTTGAACCCTCTAAATTATTGTCCCATAAAGAGCAATATGAGCACCAAGGAAGGAGTTCTTAAGAACCCTTAATGTGATCTGGGATTCCACATGGGTCTTGCCTGTATGGATGATCAAATATAAAGTAGTGCTCTTATTTAAATGCCATCTGTACTTTGGTATAATTTTTTAATGGACCTATGAGTCTATCCAGGAAAGAACACTTTATAGTATTATACCTAGCCAAGAATCTGGCCTTTTCTGAACAAATGGTTCATCTGGAAATTGCTCTTCATACCTAATCCTTTACTAGGTCTACAACATATAGGAGAATCACATTTTTGTGCTAAGAGTCTGAAATATGAAGTTCTGATACACTACCTTCTAACCATTTTCTAGCTTTTCAGCTTTCTCACAGCCCTGACTCCCCTACTATACCACCAAAATCTCTAGGCACTTGGGCCCAACTCTTGTTTCCTATGCCATCAGCTTCCTCCATTTTTCTCCCCTTCTAAATTTTATCCTTCGGCTGATCACTTCAAAAACTTTATCACCAACAATGATAATGTTCTTATTCTTTTTGTCTCATTGATGCACTTGCCTTGCAAGCCTCTACATTGGTACAAACAATAAATAGTTGTTTTTCACTTAATTACTCTTCTGGAAACATCATGTACTTGGTCTCTCTACCTCTGCCCTTAACAAATAGTTTAGTGTCAGGACCTCTTCATGCTTTTAAAAGTTACTGAGCATGCCAAAGAGCTTTTGTTGATATGGGTTTATCTACTGATATTTATTGCATTGGAAATTAATATATAACTTTTATAAATATTTATTTATTGAATAATAAATATAAACCCTTATATTTTAATATAAATTATGTATTTAATGATAATTATACAGCATTTTGAAAAATAAAAATAGTGAGAACAGCAGCATTGTTTTACATTTTTTAAGATCTCTTTAATATGTGGCTTACCAAAAAAAAAAAAAAAAGTGGATTCTCGTGTCTGCTTTTGCATGCAGCCTCTTGTTATATCACATGCCATGCAATCTCTAAAAATCTACACTGTACACTTGAGAGAATTATAATGAGAATGGCAAATATCATCTTCATGGTACTTTGAAAATAGTTTACTTTGTAGATCCTCAGACAGGTCTTGGAGTCCCTAGACCACACACTGAGATCCAATATTCTTTCTCCATTATTGAATGGTTTCCTTCCAACCTTTCTAGTTGCTTCTTTCAAGTCTGCTTAGCAGATTCTTTTTCCTCAGGCTTCTTGAATACCAGTATTCCTCAGACTGCCAGCCTTCGTGCTATTATTTTTCCCTTGGTGCCCTTAAAGAAAGATACCTCCACAGTTTCAGTACCAGATATCTAATAACGTAGTAGGTATCCCTACCTATATGTCCAATTTCAACCTGAAACCTCTTCCTTCCATTTTCTATCTTGGCTAACAGCATCACCATTTACCTAGTCCCTAAGGCAGACAACATCTCTTTTCTCTCTTGTCACATCTAATCCATTGCTAATTCAAGTGTGCTTTCTTTTCTAAATACTTCTCCATTCCATCTCCTCCTTCTTTATTCCCAAAAGTTTATGCTCTCACTATCACTCACCTGTATTACTATCAGAGTCTTCTAATTTATCTCCAGAACTTCAATGTTACAACCCCCATCGTACTGTCTGCCAAACAACCTCAATACTGCTATGAGGGTGATTTTTCTAAATGTAAATCTGAGCAAATAAAATTTTCTCGCCTTAATGAAAAATCATAAAAAAAACTCTTTCCATTTGTTCTTGGAATAAATTTCAAGCTCCCTACTATGGCTTAAAATGCCTTTCATGATAAGCCCCTGCTTGCCATCTTCATTTCCTGCCATCCTCCTGGATCCTTCATGATTTGCTTCTTTGGATATATGTTTGTGTTTACTAAAAAATATTGTGTTCTTTCACTACTGTATGAAGGGAGTATTGCTGCACCCCAAAGGCAAGTCCCTAGCCTGTAAGAAGTCATCTCTTAGTGTTGACCGTGATGAATCCGATATTCAGTTGGAGATACCAGCCCTCCCTTCTCTGGCTGTTCTATATGAGAATTCAGTCACATTTCTGAAGTTTAAAATGAGTTAACCTGCCATCTGTTTAAAAGCCATTGCTCTAATTTAGTTTATTCTTATTCACTTCAGAGTAAGTATAGCTTAACAACTTATGCAACGTGGGTCTAAAAATATTCACACAGCATACCTATATATGTATTATATATAATTTGGGTGGGGAGAAAGTGAGTTAAAGAGGGGCTAAATCTCTCCTTTATGCAAAAGAATTCAAATTATTGATATTTACCTTAAAGTCATAGATCTTTTGAGAGAGAATTTGTTTTTGAATTTGCAAGATTGATTCTTGCTGTTCTAAAATTTCTTAAGCATGCAGAACTCCAAAATTACTAACCTATTATCCAGTCTTCTTTTATTAAGGCTTCCTGTAGATCTTTACCTATTTCACAGAGTCTCACTTTGATTTCTCTACCTAGGCTAAGAAAGTGATGCATGAGAAATAGTAGGATAACTGCCTCTCCCTGAGACAATAAAATCATCTCTTACTGCAAGATATGTGTTTAGTATCCACTACTTATTCACCCAAGAAATTATCTCTTACCTTATTTCTTAAATCTATAGCATGCTTGAGTTCCATGAAAAACATTAAGTGCATTATTTGCCTTTCATCAAAATGACTTTCGTCTGAGCAGTAGGTGCTAACTCTAACTCTGGAAATTAGTTGTATATGACATGGCTTCAGCCTGTCATTTCAGTATGTTTTTTAATTTGAATTGGATTTATACTTTTATTTATGACAGGTGAGAGTGCCACTTAACATGCTGGGGATAAAACTTATGGAACATATTACACCAAAAGGTGATATAAGATGAATCTATAAATCTTTTTAAAGAAGGATTCTGATAAATGCATGGATGGTAGATTTATAATTAGAAGTTATACCATGATTTTCCAGATCCCTGCTTAGAGAGTCTGCTAGAAAGTTGTTAGATTCATGAATAGTAGGAAAAGTCAGTGCTAACACAGAAACTGCCTTTTTTTTTTTTTTTTTATCATGATAGGCTGCAAAAGAGTGAACTGGAAGAAGTAATAAATATTAAGCATGACATCCTAAGGATTGATAATGGTCTATATAGGATAATGTAAAATGCTTTTTAGCATTTTATGCTGAGTCATTTTTTGAATGTTATAAACTATAATGCATTTTAATGAAAATGTGTTTCAACCTAGATATGGCTTTCAGATAAAAATACAAAACCATCTGAGGGTCAAAACACCACAGACGAGAGAAATTAGTAGAATAAAGGCAAAGTGACAGCTATTTTACACCAGGCAGAAGCAAACAACAAACTCATTAGATTATTCTTGTGAGACAGACATTAAAGCTCTGAAAAATTCTTTTAGATGACTTTGAAAAGAAGGAAAACAAAAGCTATTTGTGTTGGGATAAATGGTATGCTCATTATGTTTACCTCAGCTCAAACTAATAATCTTCATAATAATCCTTTTCTACTAATAACAATCACCAATCTTTGTTTACATTTGCTAAGCAATGTCCTGGGTGTTTTACAAGCTTCAAACCATTTAATTACTAAATTATAACAACCCTTGAAGAAAGTATTATCAACATTCCCATTTTATAGATGAGAAAACTCAGGCACACAGACATTAATGAAGTTGCCAGTACTGCAGGTGAAAGAGCTGGGTTTTGATAAGCATGTTTATATTTAGGAAATATTATGTGAGGGGGCACTGTTTATTTAGATTTAATGGGAGAAATTCAATTTCTAGCTTCTCCATTAAAAAAGATCTAAGTTCTTAAATTTTCCAAAATCTGAACATGCCACATTCTATTTTCTTTCTTCCCTTTATAGCGAGGCATTTGCACTTTTTCTTTATGAGGAGGGTAAAATAAACACATTCCACTCTTCTTATTCCATTGTTTTCAGCACTTTCTTACTCCACTGTAATAACAGTCCCAGAATGTAGGGCAATTTGGGCTAGTGTAAAGGAGTCAGAAGAAAGTACTAAAATCAATGTTACTCAATTTTGGTGTAGAGAGCAATGTGAAGTATGCTTTTTGCCCTCTGGAATAGTTTCATCCCTGAAATTTGGATCAGAGAACTGTGCTCAATATTGTATCTTTTCTAATTCTGTATTGTTAATATCTATTCTGTTCAACTTTTTACATGTGGGCCATATAGTATGTCATGGCAAGATATACAGACTGCATTTATTTCATCTGTAGCATTTTAGTGCTACCTGAATCCCCTGAAGATGGTATAAATTGCTGCTAATTTCACGGTAACAGAAAATGATCATCCGTGTTATTAACTAACTAGATATTGGCCCTGAGAGCTGAAACTCCTATTCCCCTACTCATTCAAAACAACAGCCCATTTGAACCCAGGTACAATGTGTTCCTATGAATTTCTATTACCTATGAGTCTCTGTTGTCTCCTATACAAACTGCTGACTGTAGAAAAACTTGATCAAAACATCAAAGATAGCCAAGAGAAGCTGTGTTTGTGCCCTTCACAACCATTGATGAAGTACCTTAACCTCGCCTTCTCTTGATGCCTTGCATATGGTCATCTGTCTTCCTGACTACTACTTCATATGGCTTATTTGTAAATTCAAGCAAATGTGCTTCCAACTGGCACTGATAGATCACTGATGCCAAAATATCAGAGAGGATTAAGCCCAAGGACATATTTTTTGATTCAGATGGAAAATATTACAGATTTATGGGGAAGTGATGACAATAGCCATTCCATGACATCTTTATATACTCAGTATCTTTCCATGCCTCTCTTCACCAAATTTTATGATCTCAAAACTTTTTCAAAGAAATTATTTTCTTTCTGACCCATAGTGAGTAGGTGTGGAGATGGGGCTGGTTGGCCGAACAACCTAGCTCTGACTTTTCACATGCTGGATTTCACTAGTTTCCAATAACCACTTACAGAGCCATAATGCATAGAATGTCTACTGATGTCCCACTGATGTCGATGTGATTTCCCCTAGTGGATTGAGGGCAGTACAGCACGTAGTCATTAGTATCTAAAGGTTATGTATAATGGATAATAGAGGAAAACGAAATAGCAGAAAGAAATTTGCACAGGAAACAATAGCAGTAAGTAGTTTCAGTGAAACATTTACTTGGGTTATACAACAACTGCAAAGGGGTATTAAAAAAAATGACTACAGACTCAGCAATAGAGTGAAAATTGTTTCATATTTTGAAATATAACACTTTTTTATTTCAACCACAGAGAGCCATTAAAAAATCATCTTGTATATATATTACAGTTCTTATGTGGCATCTTTCACCTATATGTCTATTTATGAATTTTTACTCTACCCTCCTAAGATGGTCACCAATGTGGCACAGATGGGAGAAATCAAAGAGATTTTTACTGATTTATTCACTGTATGTGCTGCCTAAATGAGCACTTTACTGATTTATTCAAAGTCACATAATGTCTATTTAATAACAGAACCAGGAACAAAGTTACAGTATTTGCCATAAACATCTCATCACACTGAACGCATTCAACCTACTGTGCTAGCATTTAGCCTGTTATTTCTGTATCTAAAAAGTCTCCCAGTAAATTATTTCAACAGATATCTCTTACCAATCAACTAATTTTAGTTTCACTCACCATTGCAAGGGATAATCTGGTATATCTAATTGAATTTATAATTTAATGAGAAATAAAAGGTCTAGAAGACTTATTTAGTAGAGTTAGAAGTAAACAAGGTGTAAAGTTTACTACAGTGCTAAAAGGAGAGAAAGGCCTAGTGTTCAAGACCTGAAGTCAGTCCCCAATCCCTGGGCCAGGGACAGGTATGGCCTGTTAGGAACTGGGCCACACAGCAAGAGGTGAGAAGCAGCTGAGCAAGCAAAGCTTCATCTGCATTTACAGCCATTCCTTATCACTTGCACCACTTCCTGAGCTCTACCTCCTCTCCAATCCCTCTTACACTCTCGCCCCACTTCTGGTCATTGAAAAAATTGTCGTCCATGAAACTGGTCCCTAGTTCAAAAAGGTTGGGCACTGCTGCTCTGGAGTTAGTCAGATCTGACTTGAAGCTCAGGATCCTCACTTCTTCATGATGTGACCTCTTAAACTCAATGGGATCTCTAGGTAGCATCTTAACTTTGGTATACCTCAGTTTTATAAAACACATATAGCACTGATACCTACCCTTAAGAACTGCTAGAATTAAGTGAGCTAACACAAGCAAAGTGCTTATAGTAACTTATTTTTTTCAACCAACTTTTACTGTCAGGGTTTGTACGTGCTAGGCATTGTTTTGGTGCTGGGATATAGCCATGAACAAAATGGTTAACTTTTGGAACTAGTGAATTTTAAAAGCTAGTAATAATTTTAATGATGTTAATGGTCATAATAATGATAATATTTAACATTTATGTGATACTTGCTATATTTTAGGCAGTATTCCAGGCACTTTAAGTATATGTACTCATTTAATTATCAAAACAATCCTATGTTATACTCTTTTAAGCCCATTTTATAGATGAGGAAATGGAGGCTTGAAAGGTCAAGTAATTTTCCCAAGGTATTTAATAAGTGATAGAGATCTGAAAATCCATGCTCATAACCATTGCACTATTTTGTCTTACTGCTATGCCAAATTAATATGCCATTGTTTACCCTATAAAAAGGCAGCACTTTAAATCACTTATAAAATGAATAAATATATAACCTTATTAAATAAATCTCAGAATATATGAAAAATTGATATAGGAGTGGTCATTATTAATAAATTCATTTATTTATTTATTTTTATTATAGATAAAAATATGCACCATAGATGTGGCCCGACCCATAACCCTCCCTCCACCCAAACCTCCCCCCCTTTCCCCTTCCTTGGTCCTTTCCCCATAGTCTTGTGGTATAGTTGGGTTATAGCCTTCATGTGAAAGCTATAGTTTAGCTTCATAGTAGGGCTGAGTACATTGGATACTTTTTCTTCCAAGGAATGAACTTTTTGCTGAAGTTTGCTTCTTTGTTTCAGCAGATGTGTGTATGGTTATACACATGTGTATGGATGCATGCATGTATGTTTATATACACATACATGGATAGACGCAACTTCAAATATAATATTTGAATTCCCTGGTGGTTCCATTATTAGTCCTCGAGCTGAAATTTTGTTTTTCCCCTTAAGAGATCATATAGAATATATACTCCATCCCTGCTTGTGCCAGACCTCTTCATTCTCAAGTTCACAAACTATGTAATCTATTTGGCAGGAGGGAGGAGATAGTTATGTAAGCTTATAAATGTGATAAAATAAGAGCTAAATTTGGCTTAATTATGAACATGTTCATGAACCTGATAGAAATGGTCAGAAGCAGAATGGAAGGCCTTATTTTGTGCATGAAAATGTAAATGCAGTCCTCTGGAAAATGTTTTAAAGAAATTTGTAAAGGCAGCTAGAGCACCTGGGGCTAGTTTTAATAGGAATAGAATTCTATCCTCGTGTCTGCCAAGAGACCATCTAACATAAAGTACCCACACAAAAATAGGGAAACAAGAAATAACCTTTTTGTAATCAGGATGTTATATACACTTTACAGAAAGGAAATCGAGGCAAATAATTAACATATATCTTTGTCTATATCTATATATCTATGCATTTATCTATGTGTATAGATGTTTGCCTTTAACTGATATGACAAATGAAATCTTGATGCACAGCTTTCCTCTTACTCCCTATCTCCTTGGCTTCTCTAATACGGCTCTATAGCTAGACGTGTATCTTGATGTAACTCCATCATTCATTCACTCAGAAAACATTAACATTTTTACACAGATATGCACTTATTTGGTGCTAAGAATTCAAATATGGATAGAAGAAGCCCTATTCTCAGTAAATTTATGATTATGTAGAAAAAATAGGGGAGAATCATGATCAATATACTTAGGTATATGACAAAGCTAATATACTTTCTACTCCCATTAAGGCTTTTGTGAGCCGTTGTTACTATCTTTATACATATATGAGAAAAATAGAGCAAGGAAATTTTGCAGACTGTTCAAAGTCACATAGTTAATAAGATTGCAGAGCTAAGAGTAGAATTTTCTGGGTGCTTTGTATATGATTATTTTTCGTCTTACCAAATGATTAATAAAATAGAGTGACAGACAATAGATGGCAGCTGTGATTAAAGAAACCAGTAAAGTGCCTTAATGGGCAGTGAATGGGATTTTCAGGTCTCTTATAACTCACTCATCTCAACAACTCTGACCCACAGTTAGAATTTTTGATTTCACATAGGCTCTGTTTATTTGTAATCCCAAATATCTAAGAAGGCCATAACAAAAAGCAATTTATCATGTTGGCCAGCAGAGATCTGTATTTCCCTAGAGCAAAGCAAGGAGAACCTTTGAGTTTCAAGCAGCTTGGGAAATTGAGTCTGAACATTCAGCTTTCCGACAGAAGATAGTGAAAAGAAGCAATAATCTCTGGAAAGTGCATTTTTAGTCTTAATTTTATTTAATACTTCCTTAGCAAGAGAGAATGTTACCACAACATGTAGGGAAACAGTTTAGCACTCTTACCTGCCCTTAGAGCAGGAGAACACAGTAGGAATGGTTGACCAATTAAAACAATATAAGCTGGATTTGGAAGGAAGAGGAGACTGTGTATTTAGTAACAGCCATCTCCTAATGTGCCTCTGGAAGCTGTGCCAGCTCTTTAATGGATACCTTGGCTGCCTGAAAACAGTAGGAAACTCTATTGCACTGCAGATGCTACCATTTAGGTGGCGCCCTGCTATGGGTTTTGCTGACAGCAGGTTATACAGATAGAAAGGGGGATATGCTTCAGGTGCTGTGGCTTCTGCTGTCATAACACCCTTTTAAATGTCTTTTTTCTACTCCTTATAAATGCTCTGATTGAGGTATATCTGAGGCCCCTCTAAAAGGACACTTGTAAGTAGCTCATCTGCCTTCGAAGAAGTTTTTGTGTTTGATTTGCAGCCAACTCAGGTGAACAAGCAACTATAGGCCAGTGGTTTTTAAAGGTCAAAAGAAAGAGGACATTCTTTTTCTTTGGCCGGGGCCCTGTAAGAACTCACCACCTCCGGTATATGGGGCCAGTGCCCTATTCCTTTGAGCCACAGACTCTGCCCAAGAGGACATTCTAAGAGTCTGAATTGAAAGACATATTTTACTAAATTTTGCTGAAATGTATACTAACCAGGCATCTGAACAGATCAATTTTTTTTCATTCCTTTTCCTTTTTCTCTGCTAAATTTTGATTAACTACCTAATATTTCCCTTGTTCACAGAACATTTTTAACATAAATTCTTTGGAACATAACAAATTTTTTCTTATAATCTGTTTCTGATAATTCTATTATCTGAAGTATTGTGAGTCTATTTCTTATAGTACCTTGTTTCTCTTTATGTTTGGTACTTTTGTCCATGAGCTCCTCGTTTTCCTTAAATTTCTAATTGTGGCATTTCCCTGAGTCCTGGAATAGAAGTATGTTCTTCCAAAGAGGATTTATTTTTCCTTCTGTAAGTCAAAGGTATATTCTCAGTTTGAGGGCTTTCAAGCTATCAAGATGGTGAGAAATTGTGTTGTTAACCTGCAGATGGGCCAGTTTGTGGTTCCACAAGGTTAATAACTATTTTTAGGCAATGCCCTTCTAGGCAGTTTTAAAGTTTGAGAATTAGTTGTTGTGAAGTGGGTTATTTTTGGCCTTTCCTTTCTCTGAAAATATAACTCTTTGGGTTCTCCATTTTAAGAAGATTGATTTTCTATCTTGGACAGACCTGAGCACCTATTCTCATTTTTTATACACTATATGACCATACAAACAGAGTTCGAGTTTACTTTTTGGAGCAAATGTTCTTAAGAATTAATGATGGTTACACTCTTGTGCTTATTTGTTTGGTTCCTTCATCACTGTACCTTTAGTGTGTGTATGTGTGTACACACATGGCAGATGGAGATGTGGAGATGTCTGGAATGTATCCAGGCATGTAACATGAAAAAGAGAGACATACATAGGTGGATACTCTCCAGACAGTCCTTCATATATACATCCATGCATATGTAGCTTCTGCCATGTTTCTGAAAATAGAAATCTTAATCAAAACATTCTGAGGAATGTTTTAACTTCATTAAACATTTTATATATAATGTTTTATATATATATGTGTGTTTATATGTGTGTGTTTATATATATGTTTTATATATATATATAAAACTTCATTTTGTTGTTGTTGTTGTTGTTGTTGAGATAGACTGGAGATGGAAATATATCACCTTTTATCAGAACTAAACCACATACAGCCTATCTGCACTTTAGACACTTGCCAGTATACAGAGACGTGAAGCAACTATCATTCAACTGCTGCCAAATATATGGCTGAGATAATGGCTGAGATAGAAACAGACTCTCCTTCCAGGGCCATGTAAACCTTTTCTTCTCTAAGGTTTTTTATGCTATACATTTCTTGGTTTATAACATTAAAAACAGAATATCTAAAATAGGTTATCTTAATTGCTATAAACAGCACTTCATCAAATTCTAATTGAATAAGTATTACTTCAGTTTTTATAAAAACAATGCTATAAGAAATACTTATGTAAGAAGTTACAATAAAGTACTGTACTTGCAAAAAAAAAAAAAAATTCAAAATTGCTTGAAGGCTTGGAAGATTCTGCACTCCGAGGTCCTGTTGACCCTTTCTAACTTACCTAATGTAAGCCTTTTAATTTCATGATGCCCCAGTCACACTAGGTTTTTTCATTTTCCATCTCAGGGCCTTCATGTTTATTGTGCCTTCTGCTTAGAGTTTTTTTTCATTCTCTGCTATAGAACATTTCTAATCATTGTCTGGTCTTGCCCGAATGTCTTTTCCCTGCCAAGCCAAAATAAAATCACCTTTCTAGTCCCATTTTTTATAACACTTGAAATTTTTATAGAGTGTATTAAACACTGTAATTGCATATGGCTGAAACCAAGTTCTGTGAAGGCTGAGAACATATCTTTTTTTATTACCAGTAAGTTTCAGTAAATACTCCAATTGACAAACAACATAGTATAAAAATATTGTTTTGTCTTCTTTAAAATGAAGATAAGTAATATCCATGTTTTCTAATAGATGTTAAAAGAAAATTAAATGTTGACATAAAAGTGGGTTCTAAAGTAGACATACATAATGTCATTAAATGACATGGCATACACTCCATTAGCAACAGTGAACAAATTTATATGTATGTCTTAGCATTTTTAAAATGATGCATGCCATAGACCTAAGTTGTTGCCTTTAAGTAGTTAAAACAATAATGAGAGGACATAAATAACTTCCTGTGGATAGTTTTAGCTGGTAAAGAGGATGAGCTAGAATTGATCATGTGAAGTGAACAGAAACAGAACAGAAAAGTCAGTAGAGAGAGTAATAGAGATTCTAGAAACTGAAAGAAGGTCCCATGTAACTGGGATGTAGAAAGCAAATAGAATAGGATATTTGTGTGAGATGTAACTGATTAAAGTGATCAGGGGCCATGAAATAGGTCATTGTCGTGGACTGCATGTTTGTGTCACCTCCTAAAAAATTATTATGTCGAAGCCCTAAGCCATAATGTGTCCATATATGGAGATAGGATCTGTGAAGAAGTGATACAGGTTGAATCACCAGGATAGGACCTAATCTGAAAGGGCTGGTTTCCTTATAAGCAAAGAAAAGACTCTAAAGAGGTTAGTGTTTACTTAAAATCATGGGACAATAAAGAACCTCAATAGCGAGAGCAATTTAACACAAAGTGGACAAATGGGAGGCATCATGTTATAGACTTGAAACTATATTAAAAAGCTATAGTAACCAAAACAGCATGGTAATGGTACAAAAAATTGAAACATAGACCAATGGGGAAAGAACCCAGACAGAAAACCATCCACATACAGCCAACTGATCTTTGTCAAAGCAGACAATAATATGATGCATTGGGGAAAAGAAGCTCTATTCAATAAATGGTGCTGGGAAAATCAGATAGTCACATGCAGAAGAATAAAACAGGATCCATATCTCTTTCCGCTCACAAAAGTTAATTCAAGGTGAATAAAAGACTTAAATGTAAGTCATGAAACTATAAGACAATGCTGGAAAAAATTGTTCTAGATACTGGCCTAGGTAATGAATTAATGAAGACCCCAAGGGAAATCACAGCAACAATAAAAATAAATAGATGGTACTTTTATTATAAATTATAAATTTTAAAGCTTCTGCACAGCCAAGGAAATTAATCAAGGGAGGATATAGACAATCTTCAAAATGGGAGAAAATATTTGCAATCAGTATATCCAATAAAGGGTTAATAACCAGAATCTACCAAGAACTCAAGCAAAACAGCAAGAAAATAAAAATTAAAAATTAGGCAATAAGACACAAACACATGTTTTTCAGAATATGATAGACAAATGGCCAATAAACATGAAAAAATGCTCAATGTGCCTAATCATCAGGAAAATGCAAATTAAACCCACAATAAGACAATGGTGCTAGGAGAACTGGCTAGCCACATGTAGAAGACTGAAACTCGACCATGACCTTTCATCACTAAAGGTGATGAAGGGTATCCATATAGGGTCTGAAGAGATCAAATTTTTGCTCTTTGCAGATGATATGATTGTATATCTGGAAAACACCATTAAACTATAAAAATACTAGAAGAGAGGGCAGGGAAAACCCTTGAAGAAATAGGTCTGGGCAAGTATTTTATGAGGAAGACCCCCCGGGCAATTGAAGCAGCTTCAAAAATACACAACTGAGACCTGATCAAACTAAAAAGCTTCTGCACAGCCAAGAACACAGTAAGTAAAGCAAGCAAACAGCCCTCAGAATGGGAGAAGATATTTACAGGTTATGTCTCCGACATAAGTTTATTTATTTATTTATTTATTTATTTTTATTAAATCATAGCTGTGTACATTAATGCGATCATGGGGCACCATACACTGGTTTTATAGACCGTCTGACACATTTTCATCACACTGGTTAACATAGCCTTCCTGGCATTTTCTTAGTTATTGTGTTAAGACATTTA
>CAUYPK010154473.1:0-21889 GCA_963574355.1 Loris lydekkerianus | reverse complement strand
TAGAACCTTTGCCAATCAGGACCTAGCAAAAACGGCCTTCGTTGACCTCATCAAATCCCGAGCACCCAATTTTTACGCCGATGGAATTAATCAACTTGTGTTATGTTGGCAAAAGTGCACTGATTCAAATGGTGCTTATTTCAATTAAATTGAATAAATATTCACTGAGATATTACAGTTTAAAGTAGACTCATAAAAACGGACAAAACTTTTGAAATGACCTAAATAGAAGATAGGCTCCAGTACATGTACTCAAAAGTCGGGTTTAAAATGGATTGCTTGACTTTACTTAGAACTAAAATCACACTAAATTGATGAGAAAGACAATCAAAAATAAAGTAAAGGGACTTCTTGAAGAAAGATGACCAATCAAAATGAAATTTACATGGATCTGTTGTTTTACCCATATAATTTATCAGTCCAGACAATGTCAAATGAGGAGTGATATAGTACCGAGACCTCCAAGAAAGTAAAAAGGTAAGGTCTTCCAGGAATCATTTCCTTTGACATCTAGAGGAAGAAATGATGGTCAAGGAAGCATGAGGTCTAGAGTCTAGTTGCTAATTGGCTGTTACTTTGTACTAATCCTTCAGCTCCTTTGGGCTTTGTTGTCTTCCATGACTGAGATGAGAGCAGCTGTCCTGGGCAATTTCACTGTCCTATATGACTGTCAATTTCCAAGTTGAGTATTCCCAATCTCACTCACAGTTTAAGAACTTGTACTAGTTGCAGCTGAATGGCAACTAGGCTACTTCTTGGGAAACAGGGCTCAGACCTCGGATGGGGGTTATTCCTTATACTTTTCTGTTCTTCCCTGCTCAAATAATCACCCACAGAGGCAATGAGATGCTCTTAATTAGCTTCCTGAGCACCCTAAGGACTACATTAAAGTTAAAAAGGCATTTCTTCTTTTTCAATGGTTTCATTTTCTTCCTCCTATCTTAAATATGTTTGCATAGGAAATAATTTAACATTTAAATGTGTGTGCCTTCTAGATAAGGCCTAAGCAGAACTTTTCTTTTACTCAGAAAACGCAAACAAGAAGAAAATGCCAGAAAATAGGGGAAAACTTTTTAAAAATTAAAAAAATAGAAAATAGACCAGAAGCATTATTTAGCTCAAATTGATGTATCACTCCCTTCTTTGAAGAATTGCCCAAAGAGTTCTCTAAGCCCTTATTTTTCTCTTCTTTTTTCTCCTTTTACAGAAGGTCATCTGACATTTGCTGGTTTTCTAAGGTGTCCTAATTTGACTGAGGAATGTCTATGTCCAATAGAATGCTCCTCTGCTATCACTGGGAACTTTGGGTAGGAAAGTCTTTACTTAGAGATAAACAAATCAGCCTAGAGAAACATGTGGTGCAATCAATCCTTAAATTTGAAGTGAAACAGCAAGAAGTATTTTATTATGCCTATTCCTTTTTAAACCCCTGAAGGGAGCTTAGCGACAAAGTAAATACGTATGAAGAGAATCTTTACTATCCCATACAATATTGTTACAGGGGATAAGTTCCTGAAGTTTTGTTATGACATAAAGTAGCTTTGAAGTTGCCTCTGGTTGGCATCAGGTAGCTCTTGGCATAGAAAGCCAAGCAGGACTTGTAGGGTAGCCTACTACTGGCCTAGCAAAAAAAGAGGAGCATTCATCTGTGGGGGGAATGAATGCTTGATGAATAGAGTGATGACTTCACACTGTCGAAGGTCGCAAGCTTCACCCATTTGTAAAAGAGAGGCTATTTTGGAGCAAGTCGTATGTGAGCTAGTTGCGGAGAGGCAGAGTGGAGATGGAAAAGGATAATCTCCCTGAACATCTGTCACGATTACACATAAAACCCTACTGCAAAGTCAAATGCGATCCACTTGGTGCTCTGGACTATTAAGCCTCTGCGATGTGAGTGTCTGCAGCCATCGCTAGGTGTTTCTCTCTGTTTTTATGATGCCTGTCACTGTAGGCCCAGGCCACCCATGGAGGCATAACCGACACAATCCAACAGGTCAGTAGAGAAGACACTTTCGACTATTTAAGTCAGAGAACGAGGCACACATTATCACACACTCTGTGCTCTTTTTCAAAAGGAGGCAGGCAGGGAAGTAAACACGCTCACAGTCATAGTAGCTGCCAATTTACTCTGCCTTTCTCAATTGATGACACCGCAGGCCCCTGTCACTCTGAATCTTGTCAGCAAAGATGGCAGCAGAAGAACAGAAACAGCAGCCTTCCCTCACCCACCGCAGTGAAGGAGGGAAAGCGTTTCTCCCACAGAGCCAGTGCGTTTGGTGATAACTCAGACCCCAGCACGGCTCCTCCAGGCTTGGCTGCCTACTGCACAGTAAGGGTCTTTGTAATTTATTTAGATGCATATTGACCTTATTTTCTTGGCACTGTCATGTGAGAGTATGTTCTTTTGCAGGGTCTGGAGACTGCGGGAGGGGTGCCCCGCACACTGTGTCCCTGTATCTTCTACGTCCAACCCCCCAGCACAGAGCAGTTTGCCACCTCTTTTCTCTACATCAGAGCATCACCATCTTTGCTGGAGATGGCACTTTAAAGCCCTCAATTTATATCAGAGCTTTAAAACATGAGACTACAGGAAATGAAATTTTTGGATGCAATGTGTCACCCTTTAGACACAGAACCAAATAATAATTTTATTTCTTACAAGCATTAGCCAGCCAAGTTTTTCAAAACAACAAATGTCTCTGACATCAAAATAATTCTCCAGAATCAGAAATGCACAGACAGTTGAACTGAAACAACACTGCAGTCCTTTTTGTGGACATCTCGGACAAATACACTCTTGGGATGAGGAGTTTTAAGCAGATGTCACCTCTGCTTTTGTGAAGAGACATTCTTTTGAGGATCATGACAGAGCTTGCCATTGTTTTAGAGTCACCATATCACTATTACTTAATTCACTGCGAAACATGTAGCAAACGTCTTTTAAAAAGAGTTATTTCTCTTCTGATTTTTTTATTCTTCTGTTACAATATGCCTCAGTTTATAACACAGAAGTGGTGTTAAAATTCAAACCTCATCACCCTGAGTTCTTCAAGATCCAAAATGATAATCATTTATATTTAAAGTACAGCAATCATTTTAGTGCATCACAAGCTGTCGAAGTCTGTATTTCTGTAATTTTGTGGTATTAGAATACAAAAGGCACCTGTACAAGAATTGTGGTTAACAGCAAAAGAGGATGAATAGTTTCAATCTTATGATTCAGGAATGACAGAGGACCACAAAGTTCAGTTCTCACTTAATCCCATCATCTTCCCTAGAAGAAACATAAAAACAAATAAACTGGCTGAAATCACAGTCTTCTGAAATTGGTCCAGTATTTTCCATAATAATTGGATGCACAGAAGAGCCAGAACTAAATGTATGTGTTACATTTTCATCCTAATTGGGGAAATATAATCTTAGCTCATTACCTCCCCCTCATCTCTCCTGTCACTCATGAACTTCACACTCTGCTTTATTTTCCTTCAAGGCTCTTATTAGAATGGAAAATTACATGACACACATACTCAGTTGCCTGCTCATTGTCCATGTCCCCACCTGGAACAGAAGTGCAAAGCATGTCTGGCACCTAATGGGCACAGAATAAATGCTGGAAAAATTGATTAATCAACTGATAGTGGAGAATTTAGAAGGCGAACTTGTACCCATTGACACTGAGGATCACATATCCTCATGAGTGAGCCCAGTCTTGCTTAATGCCATCATCTAGTGGTCTTCAAAGTCCAGCTTTTTGTCCACACCAACCCAAAAATTACTTTTTGTCCACGCAATCCAACTGCTGCCCTTGGGAATCCACTGAAACAAAGCACTCACAAGTTTCCCCAAACATCCCAAGTTTAGTCCAGTGAACTGTTCTCCTTGTTGTTCTGCCTTGCTCTGTCTCACAGCATCTGCCACATCTGGACTCTCCTGTGCGGCGGCCCATCTCCTCACTGACCGGCTCTGCTCCCGTTCTCTTGGCAGAGGCCAGTTCTCTCCTCTTCTGAGTCTGACCATTAGTGTCCCTACCCATCCCCACTGCTTCCCTTTTTATGTACATTTCTCCCAATCTCGATTCCCAGCCAAATCTTATCTTTTAAGCTCTGGAGCTTTTTCTCTGAATTTCTGCACAATATTAAAAGATGTGCTGCTTTACCCTCAAACCCACCATGTCTAAAACTACCTATCAGTGACATTTATTTTCATAGAAATGCATCTTTTACTCTCAATTAGACTAAAGGAACAGTGTATATACTCTTTTTTATCCCTATGTCTAAAAGCATGCCCAGTGCCTCAGGATGTTCATTTCTGTTAATAATAATAAATATCTGTGCTTGACAAATATCAGGTATGGTGATTGTCATGGTGGTTCCCCCAGAAAAATATATTGAAGTCCTGACTCCCAGGACTTTAAAATGTGACCTCATTTGGAAATAGTACCATTGCAGATATAATTAGTTAAGATACGGTCATACTGAAGTAGGACCGAACCCTTAAATCAATATAACTGGTGTCCTTATAGGAAAAGAAAAGAGGCTGACAGGGAAAAGAATGTCTGTGGCAGTGAAGCAGAGATGGGAGTGACACACCAATAAGCCCAGGAATGTCAAGACGACTGCAAACGCCAGATGCCAGAAGAACCAAGGAGGGGACCCCACCTACAGGCTTTAGAGGGATCACAGCCCTGTTGGCAGCTAGATCTGGACCTCTAGTCTACAAAACAGTAAAGAATAACACTCTGTCATTTCAAGCTACCTAGTTTGTAGTACTTTGTACAGCACCCTTAAGAAACTAATACCTTGAAAGAGGAAAGCTTTGAGATCAGATGAGCCTGAAGTCAATCCCAAATGTATCATTTAATTATGAGATCTTGAGAAACTTATTAATTTCTTTCTGTCTCACTTTGGTTGCCTGTGAAATGAAGACAATATTTTTTCGCAGGACTCTTGTAAGAGTTGCTTTCATAATGTATAATTATGAACCTCACAGGGAGCCTAGAACTGGATGTTCTCAGAATGGGAGTCTTCTTTCCCACTTGCATTTTTAAATGAGCCTTTTATTTAAAATACGTGGCGTATTTATTCAGCACATATGTATTGAATGTCTTCTATGGGTCAGACACTACTCCAGGCATTTGGATGAACAGTAGAGAAAAAATACCCCAAAATACCCTCTCTCAGAAAACTTACCTATGTATAGCAGGCCTTATTTTTTTCTTAATCAATTAATTAATGAACTAAAATAAGTATTATATTTTTGGTTTCAATTCTGCTTCAAGGAATTAATATGAGAAAGAAATCAGAGTATTTTGCCATCATAGATCCTTTTGAAGGTATCAAAATACTTACTACATAACTATCATTATGTATGCCTTGCTTGCCATGATGTAAAGCAACATGCAGTGAAATTATCTTTGCCTTTAAGATATAAGGTGAAAGAAGGCAGGGTATGGTAGCTCCCACCTGAAATCCTAGCACTCGGGGAGGCCGAGGCAGTGGATTGCTTGAGCTCACAGGTTCAAGACCAACCTGAGCAAGAGTGAGACCCTGTCTCTAAAAGCAGCTGGGCATTGTGATGGGAGCTGCTCTGGAGGCTGAGGCGAGAGAATCGCTTGACCCCAGGAGTTTGAGGTTGCTGTGAGCTATGATGCTATAGCACTCTACCAAGGGCAACAAAGTGAGACTCTGTCTCAAAAAAAAAAAAAATATATATATATATATATTTCACCATATATATATATTTCACTATAATATATATATAGTGAAAAAAAAATTATAATGTTTCTTAATTGCAACTTCACATTTTAATGAGATGCATTAAGAAATCAATTTATCAGATATAAAAAGTTACTGAAAGGTTAGATTGTCACATGTAAAGATACCTTCAAATAAATATTCACTATTAAAAATGAAAAATTTTACCCTCTATGCATTTTTCAATCTTTAAATAAAAGTTGGCCTACCATTTGATCCTGCAAATATCATTACTAGGTATCTACACAAATAAACAAAAAGCATTTTACAACAAAGACATTTGCACCAGAATGTTTACTGTAGGCCAATTCACTATAGCTAAGCCATGGAAACAGCCCAAATGCTCATCAACCCATGAATGGATAAATAAATTGTGGTATATGTAGACCATGAAATACTATGCAGTCATAAAAAAGAGGGAGACTTGACATCTTTTATGTCTACCTAGATGCAGCTGGAACATATTCTTCTTAGTAAAGTAGCTCAAGAATGGAGGGGGGGAAGTATCCAATGTACTCACTACTATTATGAAAACAATATACAAACACACATTCATAGGAAGGATAAAACACAAAGAGTGTCCAGAAAGAAAGAGAGGAGAGAAGGGAGAGGGGAGAGAAGGGGACAGAGCAGGTGGAGGGAGGGTACGTGGTGGGATCTCACCTAACACGCACAAAGCAAGGGTACATTTCAAAACAACTAAGAGTATATTCTAAATGTCTTACCACAAAATAAGTAAGTGAGGTGATGGTTATGTTAATTAGTTTGATTTAAGTATTCCACATTGTATATCAAATCATCACATTGTACCCCGTAAATGTATACAGTTATGATTAGTTAAAAAAAAAAAAAAAAAACTCTGGGACTATCATTTCCTAAAACGTATGTAACGGCAGGCACTAGCGTGATTAAGAGAAAATTTTAAGTAAGTGATATTGCAAATGTAAAGCGGTAGTAATAACAAATGATGAAAAATCTCTTAAGCTTTACGATATTAAGAAAGAATACAGTAAAGATCAACATATTTTCATCTCAAAGATAAGAAATGATTGTACAGGTCTTTGAGATGATGTATCTATCAACACGAGGGACGTCAGGGAATGTGGGACATCAGGCTGCCGAGTTTCTCCCGAGACACCCTGGAGGCAGATTCTCCCTCTCATCCCACGTCTCTCTGACTCTGCGTCTCTAGAACAGAAGCCACACACTACACGGGAAATGTGACATTTCCAGACGGAGGTGTGCCATGAGGGTAAAGTACATACCAAATATTGAAGATGCTGTCCGAAAAAAAGAATATAAACTGTATCAAATATATTTTATATTGATTACATTTTGAAATGTTTATATAAAATATATTATAAAAGTTAAACTCACTTGTATCTTTCTACTGTTTAATATATCTAACTATAGCTACTTGAACGTTAAACTTCCACACAAGTGGTTCCCACTTGTGTTCACACTACATTTCTGCCAGAACACGCTGCTCAGGTTGTGGAAGTCTCAGGTGTGGGGAACAGCAAAGGCTTACAGCAAAGACCAGGAATGAAGTAATGAATCCCTAACCACGGGCTACTGAAGCTGAAACAAGCATCATCACTTAACCTATTGACACCAGTGTTTACTTCCTCTGCAAGGGGAAAAAAGACGATAAATTAAGGTGATAAATTAGAAACTCCTAAAAGCCCAGCTTTTGTGCCTAGCCCAGGTACAGCCGTAGGGATACAAATGCCTTCATGTAGATTTTTAACCTCTAACTGATTAATGTGAAGTTGTCAGGACTCTTGTTTGCAAGTTGAAGAATAAGACTTGAACCAGTTTAGGAAAACCTTGTGTAAACGTTGGTGTATCTCATGTGGCCAATGAAAAGGTGTAAGAACGATGAAACCACAGCAACGGTAATAACTACAAACACCTGTTTTGATGGTTTCTCTGATCTATATTTTCCTGTACATCAGCTTCTTTCTAATCACAGACCGGCGTCCTCCATGCAGCAGGAAACACAGCAACACATTTTTACTTTTATATTTTGTTAAATCTGCCATTAATAAGTAACTAACACAGGCCCTCACTGGTCCTGTGTACAGAGAGGGGAAGAGCTCTGATTGGGCAGTGTAAGTCAGACGCCCATCACGGGGCCAATCACCTACAGCTAAAGGGAGATAGATCCATAGGAAAAGGCAGCTCTCATGCTACTTCATGCTGCCACATTCATTCCCATATCCACAGGTGAGCATGTGACTAAATAGAGACTAGTAATAGTCCTTCAAGGACAGAGTTATAACTAGAAAGTTTTCTTTCCCCTGGTGTTTGGATAGCACTGCGGGACTATTAAGGGATAGCTCCCTGGACATTCAGAGAAGGCCAGTCTTGCATAGGAGAGAACAATAACAACACACAGAAGGAAGCAAGGCTGATAGAAAGGGAGAGGAAAGGAAACACAAAAAGAGACAAAAAAGAAAACTGTATTTAAGCCTCCACAAACCAGTGCAATCTTGGACTCCCAATTGTGTGAAATACAGAAGAACCTCTGTAAGTTGACCACCCAAGGCACTGTAACAAACTGGCCACCATGAAGAGGCAGCCAACATAAGGAGCTAAGCCTATGGTGCTGATACTTACAAGGGGTGCATATTTAGTCTATGAAAATCAGGGCAACTTAGGGAGATGGTCAGTGTAGATAGGCGGTCAGCTATGAAAGTCTACTATAACGCGTTTATTATCTTGTTTTAGATTCTGTCTTTTGCATTAGAAAGTGGTCCCCAAATACCATTTATTCTGATTGTCATAAGAGCAAATCAATTAAACTTTTGACTCTAAACCTTTACATCAGTGCTAAGCTATTTTGCAAACGACACAAAGCTTAAAATAAGCCGAGTCATCATACCTAGATAACATCTATATGCCAAAAGAAAACTTAAGGCTCTGTTCCTTGAGATAAATAAGTTGTATAGAGTCCAGTGAACCTCAATTGTGCCACACTCACACATCCATCACAGCACCCGTAAAACCTGATGACGCTGACTTAGGCTACGGCATTTTAAACCTCTCGATATAGTTTATCTTTCTATGTTGACTGCCAGGTGTGATAGTAGGCAAATGAATGCTTGTGGAAGGACAGTAGAGGGAAAATTAAAAAAAATTTTTTAAGGTATTTCTTGCATCTTCTGCTGGCATATTTGTATTATACTTTCACATATAACCCAGTGGTTATTTTTTGTTTAACTATTAGTTTATAACATAGCAACAGAAGGTTAGTCTGCTCCTAGAGAAAGTAATAAAAATCATGAAAATTCCATCTAACATTTTCTTCAGTACATTTACTATGTCCTAGGTATTCTGCAAACCGTTCATGTCTTTTCTCCTTAAAATATTGAGTTTGGGACTAAGAAGATAAAAAATGTTTGAGAATACTTGATGTGATAATCCATTACAGTTTTCAGAATACTTTTGTATACATTTTCTTACTTATAATTCTTTGCCACCCAAGGAGGCATAGAAAATATTACTATGTCATAAGTCACCTGAAAAAACCTTCAAGAAATTAAAAGATTTCTTAAATATCAATAGTAGTAAGTCCGAATAAGAATCCAGGTCTCACGACTCCATAGAAGTGCTTGTTCCACCATAGAAAGAGCATCTAGCATCATCTTTAACTAAACAGAGTCAGATGCTTGGAGGATCCGTGAATCATACTGGTAATCACTTCATTGGTGTCCCTTACTTCCCATTTCCTGGGCATTTCAAGCTTCATTTCTGCATTAAAATTCTCCTCCTCAAACTCCCCCCCTCTTCCATTTTTGTCTTACTAAATCCACTTACTGGAATAAAACCAAGTGTCATGACTTGTAACTATTGGAAGGTTTTGCTTACAAATAGGAAGCTACAGACCTTCCCCTAAAAGCAATGCCTGCTTCCTCTAAATAAGAGGCAATGAACCATAACAGGGAAACTTCCTTTCCCCATAATTCAGAGAAGAGCTTTCCTTAATGTCCCTGCCAGGCTGGGCTGGTTCTGATTGCAATAAAGCTCAGCCCCATTCTTAATACCCTAAGTGGGAGAGACTGCACTGTAAGAGGGATAGATTCTGCCTCCCTCTAACCAGGAATATAATGTCTTAGATTTAGTACATTTTTAGCAACATGGTAGATACCACAAGATCTCATACTTATGCACATAAAACCCCATACATATGCACATAAAATCCCATATACACACACAGACAGACACACATTTAGGTAAGTAGAAAAGTAGAATATGCGACTTTCAAAGTTAGTTTCCAGTTGAAAACTAGAATTCTGTAAAACACTGTGTCCTAGTTCATTCTGTGAAGCTATATCAGAGTACCTTAGACTGAGAAATTTATAAAGAACAGAATCTTCTTACAGTTTTGGAGCCTGGGAAGTCCAAGATTAAGGTGGTGGCATCTAATAAGGGTGTTCTTGCCATGTCATCCCACAGTGGAAGGCAGAGGACAGAGAAGGCAAGGGGGGGTCCAAGTTCACTTGGATAAGGGCACGTATTCCACCCACGAGGGTGGAGCCTTCAGGGCCTGATCGCCTCTTGAACTCCCTGCATCTTAATCCTATTACAATGGCAATTAAACTTTAACAGGAACTTCGGGAAGGCACAAACATCCAAACCATAGCACAGTGATTTAACATATACCATGTTTTATGATTAAAAAAATTTTTTTTTCATGATAACCTAGAGTCTTTACATAGCTACAAGGCCTTAATAATACAATAATATATAATTTCATTCAGGACAGGAATAAAAAAGGGAGGTGGCAATTGAGGAGTACCAAAATAATTTCATAAGAGCTATTTTATTTTTCACAAGGCTGTAAAAGAGTGGGGATTTCACTTTAGCCTGCCAGGAAAAGAAAGCTCAAGAGTAAATTCTGGGAACAACTAATTTTCTTTTATCCTTCTATAAAAAACACTGCGGATGCTGCTGCCTTCACTCACAGAACACTGAGTCACTACTGTGCGCCAGGCCCCTGTCTGGGCTGAAATTATGTATGTGAATAGGACACATCTCCCCTCCCCTTGGGGTATCGTTTTGTTATTAACTCGACAAATATCTCTTAAGCATCTGCGTGTTCCAAGCACTACATAGAAAAAAAAAAAAAAAGCAGCTAAAATCTGTGCCTTCATGGAACTTAAATCCAAATGGAGAAAACAGATCATAAACAAATACATTTAAAAACAGACTTTATTGAATGAAAAGAAGTTTATTTAGCTCACAGTTCTGGAGGCTAGAAAATCCAAGGGCAGGGAGCTGACATCTGGGAAGACTTCCCTGCTGGGTCATAACATGGGAGAGGGCACCACATGGCAGGGGGGCAAGAGCAAGACCAGCTGAAGGGAGTTGACTTTTATAAAAAAGCCACTGCTATGGTAATGAATCCACTCCTATAAGGGTGCTATTAAGCCATCCGTTAGGGCAAACAGATTACGTTTCCAACACGTGAACTTTGGGGGGACACATTCAAACTGTGGCTCCTTCTGCATAGTCTACTCCCCGTAATCCCTGCTTACAAATGGACTATTTAAATTCAGAAACGGATAGATGTTCTTGAAGAAAACCAATTAAGGAAGTAAAAATTCAGCATGCTGTTGGGAGGGAATTCTATTTTAAAGTGATCAGCAGAAACCTCTTACTGGCCAATACATGAGTATCGCCATGAAAACATGAAGAATCAAGTCACATGAAGATGGAGGAGAATGTTGCAGGCAAAGGTTTCTGAAGTTTGTTGAGCAAGGGAATAGGTGTAGGGGATGATATTGGAAAGGTAGGCAGGGAGAAGTAGGCAGTGAGATAAGAACTTTGGACTTTATTCTACGTAAGATATAAGACCATTTGGGAATTGCCAATAAAATTATAAGCATGAGAAAGCTCTTTAGGTACTATAGGAAGGAAACTCTGTAGATTGAGAAATGGAAGCGGTGGAGCAGCCTGCTCTGCAGTGACTGATATGGGACATAGCAAAGACTGTGATTAGAGTGGGAGGGATAGCAGTAGGGAGCACAGGCACCACTAATAAAGCCAGGCGCTATTCTGCTGGCTTTCTACGTATCAGGTTTCTTGGACTCCTATATTCAATATTTTAACCATTCACTGACAATCCTCTAAGACAGGTGTTATACGTCTACCTGCTTTCCAACAATGCAGAAGAAAGCAGAGTGAATTTAAATAGCTTACTCAAGACTGTACAAATAGTAACTGATACCAAGACGCAAAGGTTGAATCACATTAAAGTTAGAAGAAATAACCCACATCACACAACATCTTCACTTACGATTCCAAGTCTCTGCAAGTTCAGAGACCCTTAAGATCACCTTGTTGTTCCATAATCCATTAGAACTAAGAGAACTCATTAAAAATAGTCACGGTTTATTATAGGGAAGGAGTACTGATTGAAATTATCCAAAGGGAAAAGGGAAGAGAGATACTCGACACACAGGATGGGCCATGTGTCCACTCCAGGTTCAGTGAGCTGGGACTAGGGGCGTATCTCATGGAGGGGCCAGTTCTATCCAGCAGTGCTACTCAAAAGGCCAATCTACGAGGAGAAAGAAACTTGTGCCAGATGGAAATCAGCACACTACTTCCTTCATCAATGAAGTCAGCTGCACTAAACAAAGTGCTTAGCGACACGGTTAATTGACATTCTTGTGTAAGCTCCTGATCTTATTGAGGACTGTTATTAAGACCTGTGGCCAGGCCATGAACCACACGTGGAGGAGCACTGCTCTAAAAATAACTGTGAAAAAAAAAAAAAGATAATAGTGATATCACTGTTTGTTGATATCATTGATCAAAATTTACTAAAAATATTTAGCAAACCCGTGAGAAAAACATTCTGAGAAATGTACAAAAATGTAAGACAAACTTAATCCACAGCATCACATCCTATTTCTGAAGATGGTGAGCAGTTAGTTTACAGTTTAATTCACCACTGAAAATAACTCAGCCTACTAGCAAGGAAGATGACTGTTTCTGTAAAGAAGGGAGGGTGAAACCCAAGAACACTGGAAGTGTGTCTTTATAGCTTACTGTTATTCCTCTCTTACGAGGTACAGTCACCAGAATGACCTGGGAAACATAAAAGTCAGAGAACATTTTTTTAAACTCTCTTCAAGGCTGTTAGAAGGTATAAAATCCACACCTTGAGCAAAATAAATGTATGCACCTTCAGAACGTAATAAATCACTTGGAGCTTTATTCTTGTCAGTCACCGGTTTTTGAAGGGCAAACTGCACTTGATTCTTGACTTGCTCTTTGCTTCACTGGTCAGCAACTTTCCTTAGAAGTTACAAAGTGTTCAGTGTTGACAACTCTGGGATGTTTGAGGGGAAAGTTCACAATATTTTTAAAATATTGTTTCATGAACAGATTGGTGTGCAATTCAATCCCACAACTGGAATTATTGAACACCGACTGTGTGCCAGGAACTGTTTCTTCTGGGCTCTAGAAGTAACACAGAAAGGAAGAAAATGTCATCAAGGAGCTCTAACCCCTGAGGAGAGGTCAATGTCGGTACACATAGGTAGAAATGAAGGTAGACGGCAATTAGTGCTATAATTGGGAACGAAAGTGGAATGATTAATTCTGACTACTGGAATGAAGGGAGACTTTGCAGAAGAATTGTGCTTAGAAGGATGGGCAGGATTTCAAGAGGCAAGGTAAGAGGTAACTAAATAACATTCTAAGCTGAGAAAATAATTGAGATCAGTCTGGAAAGCATGTAGCTCATTTAAAAAAAAAAATAAATAAATAAATAAGTACGTAATTTATGAATAGGCACCACAATATGTGTTGTGGGAAGGGTGGACAAAGCAAATGGAAGCATTTGGGCTCACAGATGCAAATGCATTCTTGGACTTGTGAAGAGCCCTAGGTTTCCAGATCACAGAGGTTGTATGAAAGAGTGGTGGGCTGTGAGGCCGCAATGCAGACGAGAGCCACGTGATAGCAGGCTTGGAATATCATGCTGAAGAATTCAGAGCAAGAAAAAATCGGTCAAAATTAATGACATTGTTAGATATCCTTGATGGTGTATTGTAATGTTGTTTGAAATTATTCATTCCCTTCTCCCCCTGTAGCAATTTCCCCTGCTCGGTTGCCTTTGGCTTCAGTCGTGTGAATTCCTTTGGCTAATTTCGCAGAATGAGAGGGCCCATGCCCTATGTCATTATACTAACATCAAACCTTTTGGAAACATGGAAACTTTGGGAGCCACTGAAGATTTCCACCACACTCTTTGCTCCTGTGCTTCCGTCGTGGAGCAGTCTGCTTCCTCAGTCTGAGTCTCAGAATGGAAATAATCGTGGAATACACCTCAATCTCTGTAGTCACAGACTGAATAAGAGCCACAGTAGCAGACTGACAGCCACCAACAGAGGTAAACAAAACAAAAAATAATAATTAAAATATTGACTGTCTAATCCATTCTGAGATTTTAAAATTTTTGGTTATGTAGAAGGTAGTAAAAGATGACTAGTTTGTACTTTTAAAAAACATAAAACTAGGCTATTATAAAATATAAGACTAATACAAAATAGAAACCATTCTAAAAATACTAGAAATTTTTAAAGAAAAATAATTATCTATTTGGGTCATTAAATACAAAATGTCAAATTTTGAATCAAAACTTTAGTTTATTATACTTCAAGCAAAAAAACGTACAATCAATCAAAGTGCCTGAATTACTGACAAATCTTTGCCTTCTTAATGGTAGCTTATTTATGCCAGCAGCAAACAAGCCTGGAAAGTGAGTAGCGATGAAATTATGAAAGGTGTTTTCCTAAAGTTGTCGAGAATTGAATATTTTTCCTTGCATGAAGTGGTCCAAAGGCTGGAAAAAGTGGTAGTCAGTTGGTATAAGGTCTGGGGAACACGGTGGATGACAGAGAGTTTCCAAGCCCATCTTTGAGCAGTGTTACATGTGATTGAGTATTGTCTTGCAAGAGAATTGGCCTAACTCTATTGACCAATCATGTCTGCTTAATTTCAAGCATCCCCATCATTTCACCCAACTGGTTGCAGTAGACATTGACTATAATCGATAGATCAAGTTTCATGAAGCTATTGTGGATAGTACAAGCACTGGACCACTAAACAGACACCATTACTTTTTTTGATGAATATTCACTTTTGGACTGTGTTTCAGCACTCCATCTTTATCCCACCATTGTGTCCAACACTTGCAATTGTCAGGAAGAATCCATTTTCATCACATGTAACAATACAGTGTAGAAGTGGTTTGCCTTCATGTCAAGACAGCAAAGAAAGGCAAGCTTCAATATGATTTCTCTTCTGACACGTTCATTTAGTTCAAGTGGCACCCATCTATCCAGCTTCTTTATCTTGCCAATTTGTTTCAAATGGCCCAACAATATTTTTGTTATAATAATAACATCAAATCTTGCTGCTAATTCACATGTAGGTAGAGATTTATTTGCTTCCACTACAGCTTTCAGCTCTTCATTATCCACGTTGGTCTCTGGTCTTCTAGGTGGCTTATTTTCAATATTGAAATCACCAGGAAAGAACTTCTTAAACCATCAATGTATGGTGTGTTCATTAGCCACATCCTTCCTAAACGCTTTGGTGCTATTTTGAGTTCTCTATAATGCATTGTTTCAACAACAGAACCCATATTTGATAATAACATGAATTTTTGACTTATCCATGGTTTCACAAAAAATAGTTCTAAAAACAAGTTGAAACACAATCACAAGCCAAATCATGACTCATGATTTCATGAATGAAGATGTACCTTTACAACAACAACAAAATAAGTGTCAAAGGGAAATGTCAGAGACATCAACTGCCAAACTGAGAACTTAAGAAAACCATACATTTCATAATTAGTAACTTTAAGCACAATCCAGAGACAATCATAAAGAACATTGCAGCAATTTCCTTCCATATATAGATATATGTCTTAAATGAAATTATGAATATTCAATCAGTGTAATTTCCATTCACTAAAAATTCTTCTATTTATCTCAGACCGTTCAGAAAAATTAACTCAAAATGTATCAAAGATCTAAACAAAAGAGCTAAATACTTAGAAAAACATAAAGCAGAAGAAAAGCTTTATGACATTGGATTTGACAATGATTTTCTTGGGGATATGACACCAAAGCACAGACAACAAAAGGAAAAATAGATAAATTAAGTTCCACCAAAACTTTTAACTTTTGTGCATGAAAAGACACCATTAAGAGGGTGAAAAGACACCCCACAGACAGGCAGAAAATAGTTGCAAATCATATATCTGAGAAGGAATTAATGCCCAGACTACATAAAGAACTCCTACAACCAAACAACATCAAAACAACATAACAATTTCAAAGGCTAAACAAGAGAACTGAATAGACACTTCTTCAAAGAAGCTACATAAATGGCAATAAACACCTGGAAAGATGCTCACTGTCAGTAATCATCAGGGCAATATAAACCAAAACAGCAGTGAGACACCACTTCACACAGTAAAATGGCCATTATTTTAAAAATACATTAATAGCCAATATGGACAAGGATGTGAAAAATTGGAGCCCCTGTGCTTTGCTGGTGGAAATGTAAAATGGCACAACTGCCATGGAAAACAGTGTGCTGGCCCCTCATGAAAAGTAAGAACTACAACAGACATTTTTACATCAATGTTCGTAGCAGCATTATTTGCAATAGCCAAAAAGGGGAATCAACCCAAATGTTCATCAGTGGACGGGTGCATAAAGGAGGTGTGATACGTACATGCAACGAAATATTATTCATCCTTAAATAGGAATGGGATTTTGATACATGCTACAATATAGATGAACCTTGAACACATTATCTATGCTGAGTCAAATAAGCCAGACACGAAAAAACATTCCATGATCCCACTATGTGTGGAACCCGGAGCAGTCAAATTCATGAAGACAGACAGTACAACAGTGGTTGCCAGGGATGAATGGGAGGGAGAAATGGGGGGTTATTTTTTGAGGGGTGTAGACTTTCAATTTGAGAAAATAGAAAAAGTTCTAAAGATAGATGGCAATGATGTCTGCAGAAAATTGCAAATGTATTTAATGTCACTAAACTGTACACTTAAAAATGATTCACATGGCAAATGTTATGTACATTTTACTATAATAAAAAATTCTGAGACTTATCTGTAAAAATATTATTTTGTATTCTAACTTTAAACCTAGCATATATTCCTTAGAGGAGACTTAGAAAATAAAGACAAGATACTCGTAATTCCTTATATGGAGATTATAAAAATGGAAATCAAGTCCTTAGAGATTGCCTTCTTTATATATGCACAATTATCATTACAAACATGAGTTATACTTACTATGCTATTGACATAAATTTATCACTTTTATATTAACAGTTTACAAAGAAATCATAAATACTTTCCTATTCAACAGTTTTCCATATCATCTTTTATTTTTCCTTGTTATTTTAACTTCATGGTATATATATTGAATGCATAACTCTTTATTTTTATTTTTTTGAATGCATAACTCTTTACTTCTTCTCTATCTGCCTCTCCAATAAAAATAGAAAATGTCCTAGGAACAAATCAAAAATCACCTGTAACTTTCCCATAGCATCTATCATAATTTGTTATTAAGTATTTACTTATGTGATTATTTATTACTTTTCTTCCTACTGGACTACAAAGTCCACCAGCAAAGGGTTCATGTATGTGCCTAACCTCCAGCGGCTAGCACGGTGCCTGGCATTTATTGTTTCAGTAAATATTTTGGAAATCAATAGCTATTCAATGATCATCTTTACACAAAAACATCTTTACACACATCTTTGACATTTTTCTGTGGAGAACTGTCTAGAAGTGGAAATTCCGAGAAAAATAAATTTTAACATAATTTTCATTGCAACATAATTTGAAAATTATATGAGAGTCTTCCAGACTCTCAGCATTAGTGGTTGAAAAGTATCATTTTCCACCTTTCTTAAATACTTTTGCTTAGAAGTAAGTGGGAGCCCCTATTCCTGCTCTTTGGTTTCCTGATTCTGTGAACTGAGGAAGCACATGAATTTTAAGTATAATTTCCAGTGACCGCTGCAAATGGAGATCTATTTCTGCTCTAATTAGAGAACTTTACTTGCAAGTCTTACCTCCTAGGACTCCAGTAGCCTCAACACCACCACCCACCTGGCTCTTTGTGTGCTGGAAGTTGACAGATACGTGCCTACAGACACTCAAAGTAGTGAATGCACAGAGCAAAGCATCCATACCCGTGGGGGAAAAGGACCATAACTTACAATCACCTCAAAGCTGCCTGGCAAACATTCGACATAACATTTAAAGAATTTACACGAATTATAAGGCCATTTCTCCTACCTTCTTTAGGGCAGCTGTTCAGCTCTGTTTCTAAGAAGGATAGTCAGCTAATTTCATTTCTTACTGTCCCTGCACTGGCCTTACCTTCGCGGAGATTCTTTCCCTGGCCTCTCAGACTGTTGTCTATTAATCTCACATTGAGCATTCACCTTTCCTTTGTCTTTTCCTACATATTTCAGTGAGGAATTAAAAAAATTGACAACTATGCAGAAGATAGTGTGGGGGAAAAAAAGAGACTATTCATTCGAGAGAAAACAACTTCAACCACAGCACAAAGATTGCTAAGGTCTGAACTGAAGTTTTGATAGTGGGGATGCAAAGTGGAGACAGAAAACAAAGATGTCACAATAATAGGAACTGGGCGTGGGAAGGATAAGAGTTAAAGATAAATTGGTTACTTAATAGATTGGACATCTTGGGGAGTTGGTCAAGGAGAAAAAAAAAAAATCTCCAGAAGTAGTGCATTGAAAGAAGCCAAAGATGTTATGTTTTACCAAGGATGCTGAATTTGAAAAGACTAGCCGGCAGCTATACAGAAGACAATATGGAATTTGCACCAGGAATCACGATTTGCAGATGTTGAAGGACTCAGCCTCATCTCTCTCTGCTTCTCACCCTTTAATCTTGTGCTCTAGTCTTACTGTCTCTCTAAAGATCCCATCTTTTCTGGATGCCATTCTGTCATTGCACACCTTGGATCCCAGATTTACAATTCTGGGCAATTTTTATCTGTTTAATTTTTACTCAGTCTGAAAAGTTCAAATAAACATCACCTTCTCCAGGAAAGTCATCATAACGTACACAATCAAGATTAGAGCACCGCCAATGAGCTTGCAGTGTGCCCTGAAACACGTTCCCAACCGTGCAGCTTCACCACCAAGGGATGGTTCTTGGGAGGGAAAGAGAAAATTCTTAACTGTTTCGATGTATAAACACAGATATTAATACAGAACATAAACACATACGTGGTATATCTATTAGTGGTATTAAGATTTTATGGGAGAAACAATTAGGTAAAAACTGTCTAGAAAGTTTCTTAAGGAGTTAATAGTAAAAAAAATAAATTTGAGGATAACAACTACATAGCAACATTATATACATTACATTGTTACTATCCTTATTTTTCTTCTATCCACCACTATCAATTATGACTTTTTAAGGGTAAACCCTCTGTTTTGTTCATTTTTAAATCTTAGTTGTCTAATATAGTACATTTCTATATTAGATATTAAAAAGATGCTTGTTGGAAAATCAAACATGGAAGTCACAGCATGAGCAGGCTTCAGCAAGGAGGATAAAGAACAGTCACCGACTCAAGGGTCAGAGTCAGTGAAAGAAACTAAGGACCAGCAGGCAGCAAACAGATACATAGACGGGGTAATAGATTAGAAGTCCATGAGATTAGAAGTCCAAGGAGGAGAGTATTTCCCCAGAAAATGAAGTTGTCAAGGTACTTCAGCTGTTTTGGTAAGGATAATAGTGAATTATGCTGAATTTCTCTTGAATTATATAGCAAAATTTTCCTCATTTAAAAAAAAAAAAAAAAGATGATGTTGGATCAATTGACTATCCATATGGAAAAAAAGTAACATGAATTTTGAACATACCTTGTACTATATATAAATATTAATCCCCAATGAGTCATGGATCTAAATAGGACAAGTAAAACAATGAAGTTTTTAGAAGCAAACATAGGAAAATATCTTCATGACTTTGAGCTAGACAAAGATTCCTAAAGCAGGTCACGCATTCACAGTACTAAAGCAATAGTCTGTGAACTTGAACTACATTGAAATAAAACATGCCTCTCTGCAAAACACACCAGTGGAAGGGTGGGGAAGCAGTTCACAGAGTGAGGGAACACATACACAACCAAGGGCTCGTACTTGGGATGTGAAAAGAAAAAAATACGCTAATAGGAAAATAACCACAAGACTCACAATGGACCTTCAAATAATAATAATAAACGATTTTGGGTGGTGCCTGTGGCTCAGGGAGTGGAGCGCCGGCCCCATATAACGGAAAGGGCGGGTTCAAGCCCTGTCCTGACCAAAACTGCAAAAATAATAACAACAATAATAATAATAATAATACACTCTTTTCTATCCTGGCGCTGGCTGGATATAGAGAGTGTGTGTTGTGTTAACTTTATAAAAAATAATGAACCTGTGTGCTTATTATTTGTGGTATGTGTGTATATATGTATTTTTGCATTATGGTAATGTTAGACTACAATATGAATACACACACACAAATCACAACACAAACATACATTAAAAATGATAGCACCCAAATCTTAAAGTTTAGGTTTTAGTTTTTTAGTTTAAAGTCTTCATCAGCAACTTCTCTCTCTCTTTTTCTCTTTTCTTTTTTTTTTTTTTTTGAGATAAAGTCTTACTATGTTACCCTTGGTAGAGTGCCATTGCATCACAGCTCACAGCGACCTCAAACTCTTGGGCTTAAGTGATTATCTTGCCTCAGCCTCCCAATAGCTGGGACAACAGGTGCCTGCCACAATGCCTGGCTATTTTTTGTTGCAATTGTCATTATTGTTTAGCTGGCCTGGGCTGGGTTTGAACTCGCTAGCTTCAATGTATGTGGCTAGAGCCATAACCACTGTGCTATGGGCACCAAGCCCATAAGCAACTTCTCAATTAAAAGAGCAAGATGCTTTGAAAGTATCAGTAGAATTTTTCTTTATGGATATTTTGAATGTACAGCACACTCAGTCGCCATATACCTAGATTTCTGAAAAACTTTGTGATTGGCAACATAATATTACTTGTCGGAAATCTTGATATCCTACCCAGATGATTTTAATGAATATAATGTTTGAATATATATCAAGCTTAAAAATCCTAATGCATTATGACTAACACTAATCCTGCACAATTTCTCCAGTAAGATATTAACAAACGTGAAAGATAAATTTTCTTTTCATTTGCCTCATTCTTCCATAAAGTACCATAGAAATCACATTTCAGTCAATACATCTGATCTTTTCAAATTCAATTATCATCTTTTAGGGAGCCAAATGAAAGATTTTTTCAATATAGAGAGCATTTGGCTTATTTTACATTTTTTTGTGATAGATCCTATTTAAATGCAATGCCCTTACCAATTAAATTATGTTACTACTGGCTTTGAGTTATTATTCACTTTTATAAATAAAAAAAAGAAAAACTAAAATTTAAAATGATACTCCAAAATTTTATGACTTGGTAGTTCAAAAGTAAAACTTTTTTCATAAAATACAAAACTTTCGATAATCATTAGTCCACATTTTTCTTTTATTAGAAAAAAAAGAATTTTTTTAAATTTTGGATTAATATGAGGGTACATATGATTAACAATTAAGTTACATTGTTCCCGTTTGTTAGGTAAACTCCAAGATGTAGTTGTGCCCCTCACCCAGGAGGTGTGCCAAAAACCCTTACAATGTTCCTGACAGGTGAGAGCACACCAATCCCCCTCCCCCCTCTTTTTTTTTTTTTTTAAGTTTTTAATATTTTTATTTTTATTAAATCATAGCTGTGTACATTGATATGATCATGGGGCATCATACACTAGTTTCATAGACCGGTTGACACATTTACATCACACTGGTTAACATAGCCTTCCCGGCAATTTCTCAGTCATTGTGTTAAGACATTTACATTCCACATTTACTAAGTTTCACATATACCCTTGTAAGATGCACCGTAAGTGTATTCTCATAATTCTGAATAAGGATATTATAAACGTATTTGTGCATTTTATTGTG
>CAUYPK010154472.1:0-19436 GCA_963574355.1 Loris lydekkerianus | reverse complement strand
AAGTATCTCAGGAATGGAAGAAAAAGTATCCAATGTACTCAGCCCTACTATGAAGCTAAACTATAGCTTTCACATGAAGGCTATAACCCAACTATAGCACAAGATTATGGGGAAAGGGCCAAGGAAGGGGAAGGGAGGGGGGAAGTTTTGGTGGAGGGAGGGTAATGGGTATGGCCACATCTATGGTGCATGTTAGAATGGGTACAGGTGATTGCACTAATGTACACAGCTATGATTTAACAATTAAAAAAAAAAAAAGATAACCTACATCTAAAAGCAATATCTTTGCTTTGTGAATAAAGTAATTTTCATTTGTGAAGAAAGAAGCATTCATTATCCCAAGAATTTGCAATTCCACTGTTCCCAGACACATCAGATAAACATCATTACACATATATCAATCACGCACCATAATACAAATGGTCACAATAGCAGAAAGTTATTATAGGACCCATACCTCCTTCTTTGAAAATAAACTTGTCAGCTTTGCTTCATCATTTATTTTCCATAATGTTTTCGTGTTGCTGGATCAGCATTCACAGATCATCAGGGGACTATTATCTTGGAATAAATAATATGTCCCTTGAGACATTCCCTTCATTGGACTTTACAATTCTATATGTATTATCAGAGTACTTCACTGCAAAACTCAATACAAGAACAAAGAATGTTGTGGAGAATGTGTCTTTAGGTTGGACCTCAAAGTTTTCTAGAATGTTACAGAAGAATCTTACAGAAACAAAGGTGCAAGGAAGAAAGGTAGGCAGGCTCGGCAGCCGTTACACAGTGGTTATGGCGCCGGTCTCAGGCACTGAGGCTGCCGGGTTTGAACCCAGCCTGGGCCAGCTAAACAGCAATGACAACTGCAACAAAAAATAGCTGGGTGTTGTGGTGGGTGCCTGTAGTCCCAGCTACTTGGGAGGCTGAGGCAAGAGAATCTCTTAAGCCCGAGAGTTGGAGGTTGCTGTGAGTTGTGATGCGTGATGCCACAGCACTCTACTGAGTGCGACATAGTGAAACTCTGTCTCAAAAAAAAAAAAAAAAAAAGGTAGATAGACATGCTATTGCCTATCTGGGTTCCAGTACTGCTGGCGCTGGTGCTGGGGAGTTTATTGTCGGAACTCCATGTCTTCATAGATATATTGATACTTTCAAACAATTTTGACTCTTGATCATGACTGAGGGAGATCAACGGTACCCCAGTCCCTGAAACTGACCCTATTGATCAGTCAGGACCTGGGCTATGCTGGGGAGTCACTTGTGTCAGGAGCAAAATGTACAGGGGTGCCAAAATAAAAAATAAAGACAAAAACAAAAACGCCTCAGTAATTAAGATAATTGCATTTAAATAAATATTATTTGAATGTAGTACTTTTAAAAAAAGAATGCAAAACTCCCATGATGGACAAAATCTGGCGGGCCTCTAGCAGGAATCCTTGCATCAAAATTTCAAACAGAGACAGGATTTGAGTATCATTTCATGTAACTGAAAGCAGATTAAAGTGCTCTGTCTTAAAGGCAGGGAAGAATGGTTTACAGGTGGGGAAGAAAGGACCAAGATGAGTGTGCTGGAGAGGGCAGAAAAGCTCTTCTGAATGACTGACAGTGACCTGGTATTCAGATGGATGATTGGTACAAGCCCCATAGGAAATTTTTTATCCCTGACTAGGGAGAGCCATGTCTCTGGTCCAGGCCAGTTGCTTTATTGAGCCACTGCCCAGTACCAATCAGTCCCTTTCAAAGCCTAGACTTTGGGAGGAGTGTTGGGAGCATCTAGCTCCCTTGACTGCAAAGCAATTTATACGTATTTATACATATTTATCAGGGAGCAATGTTCCCTCCTCCCTGAGGGACTGTTCACCCAAGAGAATAAATGTTTACTGTAGAAGACAGAGCCCTCCACCACACTTTCATTCTCCAAACCCTGATTCATAGATGGAGCCGGTGGCCGTGGGTGGAGCAGTGTTCCTCTTGGGAGAGTACAGCGAGCACTTCTGGGGGTAGCTCTGCAGCCACATGCGTGGTTGCTGGTTATGCCTCAGGCCGTTTCAGTAATGTAAGGGTGGCACCCTGCCATAGCCCAGCAGGTCAGCTGCCTGGTCAGGGGGCTGTGGGAGAGCCATTCTCCCACCCACTCCCGACCTAAAACAGTTATGATTGCTCCCTCAAAGGAGGAGAGGGATCGAGAGGACTATGACTGGTAAAGATTACATATTTCTATTTTTTTATTTTTTTATTTTTTTAAATTTATTTATTTTTTGGAGACAGAGTCTCACTTTGTCACCCTGGGTAGAGTGCTATGGAGTCATAGCTCACAGGAACTTCAACTCCTGGGTTCAAGCAATCCTCTTGACTCAGTCTCCCAAGTAAGATTACATATTTCAAGCCAACAAGGGAAGAGACAATTCAGTGGTCTTCCACATTCTTTCTACTGTCCTCGCAAAGTAAATGGCAATGTTTATTTTTCGTTTTTTTCTGTTGAATTCAAGTGATTACATGGCTTTCTAGGTAGGCAGCTTATCTTTTGCTTGAGGTTTACCTTTAGTTAGTATCTTAGTATCAGGATATGTATGTGTACGCCTGAATGAATGTCTACTCAAAAGGTTTATGACCAAACTTGGTAGCAAGAACCACAGTAATATACAAATCATCTTTTCAACTAATGATGGATAAGTGGTGAAATTTAAAATTTGTAACTGGGCACTCATCTAGAGGGAGGCCTGTGCAGGCCCTACATGCTAGACTGTCTGCAAGCACTGAATGTGACAGCCACCCTAGCTGTACAGCAACTGAGGCTCGTTTTATCACTCTTTGGTTTCCCTTAAACATAATAAGACAGATCTATAAAACTTGAACAACTCTCTAAAATAGATTGGTGATAGAATCTTATAATCTTAGTCTGGGAAAGGTTGATGGTGGCCGCTGTTCATCACTATATGTGTGAAACATTTCTAAGAGAGCTTGGCGTTCTCATCATCCAAGAAGCTTTTCTGTGGATATGTCATGTGGCATTTTTATACTACACTGTATTCCAACTACTTGGGAGTGTGGCAACTATATAGATAGATTTATGCGAATTTTTGGAGGGAATCACTGCATTCTGTCAGCTTGGAATTCCTTGCATGGTGCCCTGGATAATGGGAAGTGTTTGCTAAAAGTGTGTTAGGATGAGTGAATGGATGAATATATGAATGAACAAATAAGACTTTAAAGTTTTATGAATCCAACAGAAATGTGTCAGCCTCTTATTAGGCAAATACATGTACAAGAAAGTTGGGGCTTGTGGCTCCCAGATGATTATCATCCGATGTTGAGGTGACTTCAAAACCAATCACCTGTGATCTCTGCCAGAGCTCCCTTCTTGGTGAATCCAATTTGGAGATGGTTGTGGGACAGTCAACATTCTGCATTTTTTTTTAAAGATAACCAAATGTCTGATACAATGCTGTGTTTAGATGTACTAGCTTAATATGCCCGACCTGGAATTAGAAACATTTAAACAAAATAGTAATCATAATAGCTGTCACTTATGCCTTACTATGTATTCAACACTGTTCTGATTACATAATCCCCATACGCTTGATGAGGTAAATACTACTGCTGTCGCCATTCTATAGGTGAGGAGGCAGAAACGTGGAAGTGGGATTTGTGCAGTGGAGTTGGGTTTGGACTCAGTCAGGCTCCCAAGTTGGTGCTCAACAGTTATACCTGCCTTCCTCTCACTTTAGCTTCTGGAGATAGTGGTCTGAGCCTGTATTTCACTCCATATACTTTCACTCCATATACTATTGAAATTAGAAAAAAATATTAAAAATAAGAATAAGCTAAAAAGACTTCAGGAACATTAGTGGAAGGAGCTCTTTTGATCTACTTTTCAGCAAAACAGATACAGCAGGTGAAAAATACGTATATAGGCTCGGCACCTGTGGCTCAAGTGGCTAAGGCGCCAGCCACATACACCTGAGCTGGCGGGTTTGAATCCAGCCCAGGGCCCGCCGAACAACAATGATGATTGTAATAAAAAAATAGCCAGGCATTGTGGTGGGCACCTGTAATCCCAGCTACTTGGGAGGCAGAGGCAAGAGACTCGCTTAAGCCTAGGAGTTGGAGGTTGTGTGAGCTGTGATGCCATGGCAGCAACAGCTTGAGGCTCTGTCTCAAAAAAAAAAAAAAGAAAGAAAGAAAGAAAGAAAGAAAGGAAGAAAGAAAGAAAGAAAGAAAAAAAAAGATGTATATAAAAATCTCAATTATTACAGATCTCTGGAAACTGTCTTAAGGGCATCCAAAAAATAAAAATAAGCACATTTATTTGAGGAAATCTACTAAATCTGAGTAAGAACAGTAAATCTGTGGCACTTGAGCTATGATTCCTTCCCTGTAGTCCCCTGACTAAGCTTAAAAGGAGCTACGCTGCAGTTGTACGTGTGGCCAAGAATAGGGACTTCCTCTCTCTTCACCTCCTGGTCAAGGAGATGGTATCTCACCAAGTGGCAACCTTCCAGCATTTCTACCAACCCCCCACTGCCAGTACAGCTCCAGGTTGCACAGCAAGTGTAGCTGAGAGGCTGTGAGCTTCCTTCCTCCATCCAGCTCCCACTCACAAGTAGAGTTTTTACCCCCAAATAGTGAAGCTGATTGTCCTCACCCAGCTCTTTTGTAGGGCTAAAATCCTATGCAAGAAGACTAGAGTCTACTGCCCCACTCAAAATCCTATTCATGAAGTAACTGGGTCACTCTGAAAGAAGTGGGCCATGGTCCCTGTTTGTAGGTTTGCAGCAAGGGCTCTGAGATTTTGCTCAAAGAGGGAGGAAGTCCATGAGAACAAAGAACTTTGGAGCTGTCCCTAAATGAACTAATTTTATTTGTAGCAGTGTGAGGAAGTTCAAGTGTAACTATCAAAAACAATGGAAATTTTGTGGTACACTATTAAGAGGAGACTGGGGGCAACAAGCTAAACTACAGATCAGTGGTTCATCAGAAAGAACCAAGGAAAGAAACAGCTAAGAAGAGTTTTCCTAGGAGCAGAGCAAACCTCAAAGCCTGGCCTCAAATGCTCCCCTTGCAAAGGAACTCAAATATAATTGCATGAGAATATCAAATATTTTATGCCATAGAGTATTGTTAAAAACAAAAAAGCAGAATACCCAACCTTCTAAAGTGTATATGAAAAAATTTCCAGGATAAACCATATGCTTTGTTATAAAACAAGTCTCAGTAAATTTAGAATGTTTAAAATTATACAGAATATATTTTCCAACTGTAATAAAATGAAATTAGAAAGCAATGAGAGAAAAATTTGGAAATCCACAAATATGTGGAAATTAAATAATATATTCCTAAATAACAAATGGTCACAAGGATAAGCCATAATAGAAATTAGAAAATATTTTAAGATGAATGAAAATGAAGAGAAAACACTAAACCTTATCAGATGCAACTAAAGCAATTCTTAGAGGGAAATGTATAGCTGCAAACAACTATAATAAAAAAGAAAAAAAGCATCAAATCAATAACTTAAATTTCCACCATAAGACACTTAAAAAATAACTGCGTACTAAACCCAAATCAAGCAGAATGAAAGAAAAAATGGAGATTATAGCTAAAATTAATGAAATAGAAAATCTCAAAACAATAGAGATAGTAAAAAACCCAACAAAATTGACAAATCTTTAGATAGATTGGTCAACATACCAACCAATCCAAAGGCTCAAATTCCTAAAAGTCAGGGATTTATAAGTGAAAGAGAGCCCATTAATACTTACGTTTCAAAATTAAAAAGAAATATAGAGAATACTAAAAACAATTGTATGCGAATTAATTATATAACTTAGATGAAATAAAGAAATTCTTGGAAAGATACAAACTTGTGAAATGGGCTCAAGGAGAAATAAAAAAATTTAAATAGACCTGTAACCTATAGAGATTAGATTAGTAATCAAGAAGCATTTCTTACTCCACTCCCAATCTCAGTATTGTATGCCTTCACTGGTGAATTCTGCCACACATTTAAGAAAAAATTAATACCACTTCTTCACAAAATCTTCCAAAAAATGAAAAGGAGGGTGTATTTTCTAAATTATTTTCTGAGGCCAGTATTATCCTCATACTAAAACTAAGTAAGGATATTACAAGATAGATAGATAGATATCACAAGATATATTTTTCTTTCTTTTCTTTCTTTTTTTTTTTTTTTTGACAGAGTCTCAAGCTGTCGCCCTGGGTAGAGTGCTGTAGCATCACAGCTCACAGCAACCTCCAACTCTTGGGCTCAAGCAAACCTCTTGCCTCAGTTTTTCTATTTTTAGTAGAGATGGGGTCTTGCTTTTGCTTAGGGCAGGCTGTCTTGACTACCCACCCACCTCGGCCTCACAGAGTGCTAGGATTACAATAGCAGGTGAATAGGTAGAAACATGATTCAAATTTATAGATGTGCATATGTTAACAGCTGGAAAATATACATGACAAACAAGCTTCAGTGGTTACTCTGAGAGTACAAATTGAAAAAAGAAATTTTTTTGAAGAAATGAAGGGGGTCTTGTTTTACCTTTTATTCTACTTTTATATTTAAATTTAATTTGAGTATTTAGTATTTTCATAATTAAAAAATAAAGAAAATATGTGATTAAATGTGTGATAAAGAAAATTAAACTTGAAGTAACTAAAGGATAAAAACACTACTACAGTTGGAAAATAACACATTTTTTAAAAAGGAGTTTTGTTACTTTTTTAAAAAAAAGTTTTGTTTGCCTTTTAAAATTTTTACATTTTTCCACTTTCTATTCCTGGAGCACTCAAAAATTGGCCACTTCCTTGAATTCAGTTTCTCTATAGATTTCTTTCTTCCCAGTTCAGCAATATTGAGAGAGACTAAGTTCTCACATATAAAAGTTCCCCGTTTGAAGTATCTGATGCCTTGTCTTCAGTCTTTTCAACCAGAATAACTTCTTATTTGTGTTCAACTTTTAGTACTCACTTTTCATTATTCTGTTGGTTGGACTGACTTTGTTTACAGTCACATGGAAAGATATGCCAAACAGCATGATCCATTATTGAGAGTATTCCGAGTTTTGAGACTTGCGCCAAGCATTTTCAGTATCACTTACTGTTTTATGTGTATGCTTGTCAAAACAATTATGCCTGATTCAGCAAAATTCAACGCTTTCTAACAAATGATCAGGAGGGTAAACAACTCATTTACATGGGGAGGTTTATATTTTCAGAACTGCCTGAAGGGAACCTTTCCAAGAGGCTGGAAAGGAATTCAGCAAAAAGGAAACAGCAGGAGGATCCTGTATTTCTCTGCAATTCAGCAGTGCTGGTTGCCAATACCAACATCATAACATTTCAGAGTTCAATTTTCCATATTTTGAAACTTCTTACAGAGATTTCATCAAGCAAGTCAATCTGCTATCAAATTCAGCTTTGTCTGTTAGCTCCTGAACTGTCTATTTCATGGCACCTGAGCTGAGGCTGCATAAGTTTTATATCTTGAGTCTAAGACAGGAATGATAAAGACATGCCTTAGCTCAGTGGTTTTTAAGCTTTGGCTTACATCAGAATTGCCTGGGTGCAGATTTCTGGGCCCAACCGCTGGGTAACCAATTCTTTAAACCTGGATTGGGGCTGAGAATTTGCATTTCTAGCAAGTTCCCAGGTGACAGCTGCTATTCTGGGGACCACATTTTGAAAATCACCATATTAACTCTTTAGATCACAAGGGCCCCTGCTTACTAACCAGATGCTTTAGCTCAGGAAAAGGCATACTCCTGACTTTAATATTAAAGAACCCAAATACCGTGTTAGTGATGTGATCTCTGAATGTGTATTCTAAGAAAAGGAGGAAACGATGGTGGATGTGGCTACTGTTTTGGTGAAAAAACACAAATGGGCACTGGCAAGAAATGGCACACCAGTGCTGAGAGGTAGCAGGTTGTCTTTTCCAGGAGGCTGATTATTTATGAAAACAACTCGGATCCTTATCTGACACCACTGAATTAACTGGGAAGAGTGGACCCTGGGGGGTTAAATACAGGCGCTGTGCTTTAAGATCTCCTGATTCCAGTATTCTGAAAACAGAGGCCTTTAGCCACAATGCCAGTCTTCACTTGGATTGTCCGTGAGCCACAGGAGAGAAGAGAGTGTTGACTAGAGACAGACGCTTCTAAATCATTTCATTAGCTTCTGATCATATGGGTAACTTTTTGGTCTTTAAAACACAATCTATTTAGTTCTGGTTAATAATTCAGCAAAATTACCTTACTTCAGATTGGTTTCTTCTGGTTTGGCAATGGTGCCAAGTTGATTATTTATTAATTAGAAGTGAAAGCTGCCATTATTACGGCATAAAACTGGAAATTTGTAGGCCAAACTGGGTACTTAAGAACATCCGGTGTATTAAGCAAATCCAGTGCTAAATGCAGTATTGTCTCATGCATACTTGAACGTTTTCTTTTTAATATGTCATACTAAAACGGCCAGAGCTTTTTAAAAAATTGCCATTTTAGTCAAATTGATTTTCAACTAAATCATACTTATTGGCACAGACTTCCACAAAGTTGAGGTTTGCCTTATGAGAGGCCAAAGATAACTCCAGTTTTTATTGAAAATGTCACTTAGGGTGAGGGGAAGCTGAGCTCTCTCTCTATACACACATAGGTTACAAGAGGAATAATAATTCATCTTAACAATAAATTTTCAAGGATGTAAAAATGGAGAGCATTGTTAAATCAACAGTGATATTTACTATTTGCAAGTGTTTTCATAACATTTTAGTAGTTTTGTTTTTTTTTTTTTTACCATTTAAGCATTCCTATAAAAGTGCAATTTTCATTTCTCTTTTATATCAAGATAGATGAAACATAAAGAGGCAAAGTTTTGAGATACACAAAAATCAAGACACGTAAAATCCATGCAGACAGAAACAAATGAAGCCCTCCTGGCAGAGCAAGTTGAAATTTGCATGAATGAATCAGAAAGGACTGTTTCTTGGAAGTGAAATAATGGACCATAGCACAGTTTGCCTCAAACCTTTTGTAGTGACCCTTGTGTATATGTGAGTGTGTGTGTGTGTGTGTGTGAGAGAGAGAGAGAGAGAGAGAGAGAGAGAGAGAATACACAGTAACTAGACACTAGACTCAGGATTCCCTGACTCTCTTCCTTTAGAGATAATAATGTAAAAATGAACAGCCTTTCTAATCAAGCAAAGCTTTTTTGGAATCCAGTTCTTGTTATTAGCTCTATGACACTAAATAAATGGCTGAACACAGTTGCAATTGTTGTAAAGATTAGAGCTAATCTATATAAAGCACCATGCACATAATTACTCAAAAAATATATTTTTATCAGCACATATTGGATATTGTATTTCTAAACTGTAGGTTTTGTGGGGTCAAGAAACATGTCTCTTGGTCACAATATCTCCAGCATCTAGCACAGATGCCTTCTCTTTTCACGGAGAAGGCATTGAATGCAAATGTGTGGAATGAATAAAATCATAAACTGTAGCTACTTACTTAGTTTTCTCATGGCTTAATGTGGACATTTTTATACAGATTTGAAAATGTGCTGTGGTTCTTTGGTATGAAAAGAAATGACCTAAATGTTACCAGGAGTTGCACAAAGTGACCTTTATTCATTATTTTCATGTTCCTGGAATTTGAGGTAAAAAGAACAATGTATAGAAAATCAATAGCTTAATGTAAATTCTTGATAAATAACTTAGACACTATCCCATCTTTTTTCTTTTAAAAACCCACTTGTAACTGCTGTTAATCAGAGCATATATTCAGGGCAACTTGAATCTGTGTCTCCAGAATTATAGTCCTGAAATTTGGTCCAAAGAACTCTCTACATATGTTTTAAAAAAGAAATGCACAACAGGTCATTCTTGCGGACTTATCCCATCTGTTTGGAAATGAACCCAGGGGATCAGGGTAGAGATCACTGGCCATTTGTGATGCTCTCTTCCAATGAAAGAGAATAATGCATTACAGTTTTTACTCAAAAATCTGCTGGAGATGGAGGTGGACATTATTCTGAGCTATTACAGAAAACCCATTGGGTCCTCAATTTTAGAAGACCGGGGGTTACTAGATATGAAATGGATCTTGTATTAAGATTCTCAAGGCCTGTCTTCAGCTAGTGAGTATTCTGACATAAAGTCACACCAAGTATTCAGAGCAGCACCTCGGAAAGAATCTTTTTCCAGGATGGAGTTCAGCATGAGCCTCACAGCCGCCATCCCAAAACTATTCACCAAAGTTGATTGAGTCTGGGTTAAATGTGTGGACTTTGGAGCAAGACAAGTCTGGATTTGAAACCCAGAACTTCTACATTCTCTTTAACCTGTACAAGTTACCTAAACTTCTACATTAATGTACTCATATATTAAAAGTGGGTATTATTATATCCTAGATGCCTAATCGGATGTGGGTGTTAGATGTGATAAAGTGCTTATAATGCCTGGTTTAAAGGTTAAACACTTGGTAGATACCAGCTATTATTATGTAGCAAGTTAGAAGGGAAACTGAACATGATATACTGGTCTAGGAGGCTTATGTAGAGCTCAGGGTACGGGGTCTTCAGCTGGGTAAACAAGGGAGAATTTGTGGGCTTCAAAATCAGTACACTGTCCTCTACCTAACTGTTTTATTATACTTGAGGATAACCCTGAAGAGGGCGAATGTCAGTGGAATCTTCCATGGTTATTAAACTTGGCAGGCTGGTGTTACCTAGTGTTTCACTTTTCTGCAAAATCATGATTTTAAACATGTAGTTGGGTGCATACTTTTGCAATGACAATGTAAGAAAAATGCCAGGATATGTTCCAAAATACTAATCCGTTGGGTTCTAGCAGATCAAGTTTATCTTCAGCATTCATCTCACCGAGGATGTTGTAACTTGCGCTTTTTCCACGTTCTCTATCTTGACCACAGGCAAACACAGTTTATCAGCTCTGATCTTTTTTACTTCTAGGCATCTAGTGATCCCAGTGTGACATATTTTCCTCTTGTCCAATAATCAAGATGTGCTGATAGCCTCTCTAGTGCTGAGGTGTTGGGAATGTGTACATTTCTCTCACAAGATTGGCAAGTTGGAAAAAAATTGCCTACACTGGCTAATTATTGTCTCAGAGGAATTAATATTTTATGATGAATTTCAGGCTTTATAGTACATTAGCAATGAGAATCTGCTGAGGTAGGAACAACATATAAGCTGGGGGAAAGAAAAAAAAAAAACTAGGATGGTTTCTCCTCATCCCGTTTATAGTCTTCCATTTCTATGCATCTCTGTCATTCCTGTTCCTACCACCACATTCAACCATTAGAGAGAAAATCTGCAGCACAGAAAGGCTTGGAGAGGTTGTGGGCACAGATCTATTTAAGAAACACTTTATAATATTGTTTAATCCACTGTATTAAAATCTAAAAAATAAGAGTGGAGCACAGTAGGGTTATGTTGTATGATTGTAAGGCAAGTTCTGTGCAGATTCTAGTGAAACAAACTTAACTCCCAAATAGACACTATGGATTGAGATCTAAACAGTCATTTTCTTAACCATTAGAAGTGGGCAGCATGCCTTTCGCCCAAGAGATCCTTAGTTCTCAGGCAGTATTTTCAAGGTAGTGAATGTTGTATACAAGGCGTTTGATGAGTTGAGTCAGAGACCTAGACAGTTTCTGCTAGACTATGTGGGACTAAACATGGCACCTGACACAAAGGAGTTCAATAGAGATGTGTTGAATAAATGAGCAAACAAATGTATTCCACTGTCTTTGGTAATGATGGTGTTTATATTGACAGTGGTGACCATGAGAATGTATTGCTCATGTCAGCTGCTGTGGGGCTGACAGCCTCAGGGGCTGTCTCTCTGGATCCATCACTGGGTTTGTGCTGAGGTCGTACTTCCCAAGCATGCTCAGCCAATGAGCACAGAGTGTGGAGTGAGGGTGGGGGAGATCAAGTCACAGAGTGTGGAGTGAGGGTGGGGGAGACCAAGTCAGGCTAATTCCCATGAGGCATGACACCTTCCAATAGGCCCAAAGAGCTCCCATTGGCCTGACCAAACCTTTCTTGGAATTGTGCAGCTGACTGAGACTCTTCTACCCAATCCCCCTTCCTTCTCCCTCTTCCTTCCACTGAGCTTGGATCTACATCACCTCTTTGCCTTCTCCTGCATCCTCCCCTGGTAAATTCCTTGCAAATATAATTCTGCCTTGTGGGTCTGCTTTTAAGCAGTCCTGGAGTTAACACACAGATATACAATGGCTAAGTCAAAGATGTGGGAAGGTCTACTTATGAATACTTTAAACATTGTGTTAATTCACCTCTACATATAGTTTTTGAAAAATGAGTAAGTGAAGGTATTTTCATCTATTCAGTAAAATTATCATTAGCTTCACTTAAGTGAAGTTTGTGACAACTTTACTCCTTAGAAACACCTTCTCCCACTACTGCTATCACAAGGGAGTCACCCAATAGATATAAAAGGACAATGTTGGTGATTTAACTATGCATTTACAGCACCAACAGAATTTCAGGTTTAAATTAACATCCATCTACCAAGAGTTTAAAAAAGTGGGGACAGAATTACTTACATGTCGTACATGTTAAGCTTATTATGTCATATTTCTACATGAATCCAGTGTTGTCTGAAGCTCTGGGCATGTGAACCAAAGCTTATTTTCACAGCTGGGCTTAACATCCCCACTTTGGATGATTTGTGACACAGTGACATTTAATGTGTCTAATAAACTATAAAAATGGTATATCTTTTGGAATTTAAATGTCTGTTTAATTTTGACATTTCACCATATATTTAATCTTATAAGAAGCAAAAATTGTCAGCTGTACATCAGTCTTATAATTCCAATTGAACGCTTATTTGCAGCATATTTGTGCAGTCCTGAGTGCAAAGTGGGCACTCAACACCATTGAGTGGATGAAAATATAAAAATACAGATTACTAAGATATAGGAACAAATTCAAATGGCTATCTTGGTATGTAGTGTACATATCTTCAACAGGTATAGTTGGTTAGTAAAAACCAACAACGAAATGCAAAAGATGATATTTTTTCCTTGAACTTAGACATGATTCTTTCCAGAAGAGTTTGTCTTGCCAGGTCTGAGTCATTCCTAGTGAGCGCTCAGCAGCCCATAAGCAGTCATGAACTGGAGTAACATTTACTGGAATGGGTTGGGGAGGCATCATTTTGGATGACTCTAGAATGATTCACCGGAACAATTTATAAAATTTTCACAGGGTTTCAAACTCTTTCCTATTTTTAAAAATATATGTATTTCTACAAGCAGGGCAGAAGAGGACAAATGGTGGGGAAATGTGGATGGCTCCAATTCATTGTCCCTGGTGATTTCAACACAGATCCTGTCCTCACTCTTTCATTTTAATTTATTGTATTGTATTTCATTGTTCTTATTTTTAAATGCAGACCAAAAAGGCAAAGAGAGCCAATCCATACTCTGTGAAGAATGACCTAGTGCCAGCTGCTTGAACGGGTATTAACCATGGAATTTCTAAATCAGGATGGGTTAAAATAAATCAATATGGGTTTCTTTGGTGCATGTGTGCACATGCTCAGGTGTGTGTGTATTTGTGTGTGTGTCCTGGATGTGGTTAGGTTTGCTCTTGGCCTAAGTCTGCACAGATCCAATTTCAGTTCTAGGCAACCATGGACAATTTGCCTTTTTGTTCTACTTGGAAGCTCTGTTGATAAAGCTGTTTATAGGGTTCAGGTGCTGACAAGCTGGTGCTGTCACTATCTGGGATTACAGGAAATCCATCCAATTACTGAGCTGCGTTCACTCCCCACGTTGTTGCAAGGAAGTGAAAGTCATTCACTGTGCTTTCTCCTTGTTCCCTGTCACTGGCATCCCAAGCCCCTTCTTCAAACTCTGATTCAATAGTGATTTTTATAAGTGGATATTTTAGCCAAATTACACAATGTTTTTACTATAAATGATGGATAATAACCCCTTCCATTTTCTTCTACATTTCAATTTTACAAATTTAAGGTCTTATTTTAAAAATTATATTACTCTCTCCCATTCTCCCATAATCTGGCCCTCAGCACAAATGCATCCCGACACGGAGGCTGCAAAAGCTTACATAGGAAGTAAACCAGCCTTTATTATATTCATGTGCACTAATGGGTCTCAAATTTTGGTATGCATCAGATTCATGGAGCAAGATGGGAGTTGTTAAAAATATAGACTCCTAGGTCGCTATACCAAAGACCCTAAATAAGGATTTTTAGGAATGGTTATCTGTGTTGTCTACACCAAAGCCTGAGGACAATTAGTACTCTAACATGGCTGGGTGCCGCCGTTCACCCCTGTAAGTCCAGTGTTCTGGGGGGGTGGGGGGGGCAGGTGCATTGCTTGAGCTCAGGAGTTTGAGACCAACGTGAGTAAGAGCGAGACTCTCCTCTCTACTAAAAAGAAATAGAAAAACTATCCAGGCATTGTAACAGGCACCTGTAGTCTCAGCTATTCCAGAGACCGAGGCAAGAGGATCACTTGAGACCAAGAGTTTGAGTCTGCTGTAAGCTATGGCACCATGCCACTCTACCCAGGGTGACAAGGAAACCAAAACAACAATAACAACAAAACCCAGAAGAGTTGAACATGGTCTCAATTCAGTACAAATAAGGTGTTCACATCCCTTTTAAAGCACTTTCTCCTGTCACCTGCCCCAAACCACAAGCTATTTTTATGAGTCCTTGATGGACAGCTCCTGTATGTCCCTGAGCACAATCAGCTTGGTGTCCTGTAGCTCTGTGGTGTTCCTCCCTCTTCCCTCAGCTCCTTTTGGGTAAGTCTTGCGGAGGTGTGTTTGCAGCTGTGTCTGTTCCCATTCCATTTGCTCTCCCACTCCTGTTAAAGCCGCTGTTGCTGCCCCCTCTCTGTGTCACACTTGCTGCCGCCCCCATGTACAGGTGAAGTGGGAACTGCTGTGCCAATCGGCTGTGATCACAGGAAATTGCAGATTTGTTTCCCTATCTATTAAATGAGAACTGCATTAGCCACTTTTCTAAAGTGCTTTTCTATCTAAAATCCTGCACTTTTAGACAGCTAATAATTTTCTGTCCCACAGCAGCTGTTTTGCCTCATATGATTTCTCTATCTGTCTGTTGGCTGCTTGTTTGGGAGGTGTCTTCCCCCATGGGACAGAGCTTAGCAGAAATAGTTTCTGGAGTGCGGCGCTCAGTAACCCAGAGCAGACGGGCGGACACACAGAAGGATCCAGATGGCCAAGTGGCAGCTTGTGGCAGGTATAGACTATGGATGTAAATCCAAGGGGCACTGCCCACTCAAGAACAAAAGACTTACAAGTATTATAAACCAAAACTGGGAGTGGGGTTTGCAAGAAAGATATTTGGGGAGTATGGGCTTATTCAGATCTAAAACCCCCAAGGAAAGCTCTTATAAGAACCAGGGGGATATTAGGTATCATTGACACATACTCTTGGGGTGGGTTGGAGTTTGCAAAAAGGCATCAGGAAAAGAAGTAGAACTGGCTGGCAGTGACCTCCGATTCAGCCTTCTCTCTAGATATCAGCTGCACATTCTTACCTTTCCCTACAGGCACAAAGGGTTGCAGCTTGTGTTCCCAACCCCCTTAGTCCTTGAACTACTCAGCATAATGGCAAGTTGGAGCCACCTGTGGGTAGAGTGTGAGGTCAGACTTGCTCTATTTTCAGTATCTAAGATTTAAAAGGTGGGTTTTAGATGGCTTCACCAAGTTACAACTGTCCCTTCCTTATTTTTGCCTGACCCCATGACTGCCCTTCTGCCTTGGTGTCTTGATTTTTACCCCATTTCCCTAGAATGTTACCAGTTGACTTCATTGGGGTTATGTTAGTTTCCTGGGGCTTCCCTAACAATATACCAAAGACCTTGGGTCTTAAACCACAAAAATTTATTATCTCACAGTTCTACAAACTTGAAGTCAGAGATCAAGGTGTTGGTAGCTTTAGTTCCTGCCAAGGGCTGTATGGGAGAAACCAGTCCCATGTCTCTCTCCGTCTGTGGGTGGTTTGTTGGCAATCTTTGGTGTTCCTGGGCTTCTGTTCTATTACCCTGATCTCTGTCTATAAGAGTGTTCTTCCTGAGTGCATATCTGTGTTCAAGTTTCTCTTTTCATTAGGGCAGCTGTTTAATCAGATTATTCCAACAATCCTACCCCAATATGTTCCTATTTTAACCAGCTACATTTATAATAACTCTATTTCCCAATAAGGTCAAATTTGAGGGGCTTAAAGGTTATGATCTTCACATATAAAATTTTTATGTAGGGGGCACAATTTAATCTGTAACAGGATTATGGCCTTGCTTTTGTCAAATTGTTTTTCTTAGACCTGTAACTTCCTACCTGTACCCCTAGCTTTTGACAGGAGTTGGGCTTTAAAGCAGGTAGACCACTCTGAACCATTACACTGAGTTTACCAGACTCAACTAGCATCCCTACCTAAAACCCTGCCACCAGGCTCCAGTTACCAGACCAGACCCCCTTGGATAGTGAGATCCCAGAAAAGATTGAGTGTGTCTGGAAACTTCAAATCTGTGCTTTGATCTCTTTTCCCTGCCCCCTTTTAAACTATCCTCTTGGCAGGTTAGCCTCCTCTCGTTCTCATGACTTCTCTGTGCCCACGTACTATTTCTGCAGACAAGTCTGTGTAGGCAACATCTTGGAAAGCCTCATAGCTGGCCGCATGAAATACTAGCAGGGCTTCCACGGGCTGTATGAACAATTAATTCAGTTAATAAATTGCATAGGTTCAAACAATGCTTTTTTGCCTTAGAATTCATAAAATACAACCAAGGAGTCACATGTAAGCTCCAGGTACTTCGACCATAAGTGATCTCTGGGAAATCTATAGGCAATGTGACTTGAATGATGGGTTGAATTATCAGAAAGTTACCAGATATCTGTATATGTACAATACCTACTTTGCCTTCACATTTAACTTGCTAGGCTATTTCTAAGGAAACCCTCACGAATCACTCCCTTGGCAAAACTTCCGTTTTGAGCATTAGTTCTGCACCAACTATTCTGCTAGATCTTGGAGACACAGACATTAATAAGAGATGGTTTCTGATGTAGAGATCATCAGTGCCAATCCCATCCCCAACCCTGAAAGAACTCAACTAGATGATAGATGATAGAAGATACTGAATTTTTCAAATCCATAAGCCAAGTATGAAAAGATTGATTTCTTCTAGCTAGGAATAAATGAGCAACAGGGGTAAGTAGTTTAGTCCATGGCTTTCGTTCCAACACCAAAAACCATAGCATTCTCTGGAGATGGTTTGTCATTAGAGGCTAATTGGCTCTCTTGGCATGAACTTGGATATCTCCTCCCTCTGACATAACTGTGAATCCTCTCTAGGGGCTCCATAATACTCCAACATCAGCGCTGATTCCTGTGCTTGGTTGACATACAAAAGTCCATCTCCAAGAAAAATAAGGCGAGTCCAGGCAAGGAGTAGGTGTGGGCATGGGCAGCCTGGGGTGTGAGGATGGGTAGCTGCAAGAGGGGCTAGAGTTAGAGCAATGAGAAACTGCTAGAGTCTTATAAAAACACAATAGATTCTGCCAAAACAGCTGCCCTGAATTCTCTCCTGTTTACAGTAAAATGGCAATGAAGGGAAACTGTAATTCACCCAAGGAACAAGTTTTCTCAGAAGCCCAAGTTTGTGCAAATAAATTAAGCCTAAGGCAAGTTAAGAAACAGAAAGGCAAAGAGTTCCCAAACATGATAAAAACGAATTTTCTGTCAGATAATTGCCTGGCTGGACTGATGCTGAACTTCTGCTCATTTCCTGCAGGTTGGATGGTCGATGGCTGCAAGCTTCCCACAGGGCACTACAGAGCCTTCCCTATAGGAAATCACTAGGACACCAACTTGATCTCAGGACAGCCATGCTAAGCAGACCAGACCCAGAGATTGGGTCCATGTGCAACCCAGGCACACAGGATAGATAAAAGAGTTTGGATGTCACTCTAACTGACTTAGCTTGTCCTGGATAGCTTTGGGTACTGATATTCTACTCCTAATCTTTTTTTTTTTTTTTTTTTTTGAGACCCATTCTCACTATGTCACCCTCAGTAGAGTGCCATAGTGTCACAGTTCACAGCAACCTCAAACTGTTGGATTTAATCGATTCTCTTGCCTTAGCCTCTCAAGTAGTTGGGACTATGGGTGCCTGCCACAATGCCTGGCTATTTTTTGTTGCAGATGTTTAGCTGGGCCGGGCTAGGTTCGAACCCGCCACCCTCAGTGTATATGGCTGGCGCCATAACCACTGTGCTATGAGCGCTAAGCCTCTACTCTTAACTGTACAGCTGAGGTCCCTCCATTGTTTTCACGTGGGATGAGCCAGATCTCCATCACAGATACTCCTGTCTCCCCCGTCCTAGGCTTCTGGCAGAAGTTTCCCCCCTTTCTCTATTCCTCATCTTCCTCTCATCCTCTTTCCCCCACGTTCTTCTTTATTCTTCATCTGTGTTTCAATTTATAATGAGTCTTTCTTCTGTGTTCCTTAAGTTCTATGTAAGAAGCACCAATATTGCATGTCTTGCCTTTATAAGAGTTACACTTAGGAAATTCTTCCCCTTGCCTATCCCCCCTCCTCCCTGCCACCACCTGGACTTTCCTGGTGACAGAGGCTGTGTCTCAGCCACCCCAACCTCCTGCGTAACGGTTGTCCAGGATGGCTGTTCATTCACAACTGCACAAGAGCAATTCTGATTTCCTCACAAACGTTTCCCGTCCTAGTGATGCACCACTGGTATTTCACATCAAGTCAAAATTTACTTCTTAATGAAACATCTATTGAGTGAAAGACACCACATGCAGGAGATATTGTCATGGCTCCTGGTCCCAGGGCACTTGCCTTCCAGTTACAGTGGCAGCCACAGAAACCTGGGTGGGTATGTGGCAACCTCAGGCAGGGCAGCGCTGTGGTGGGCTGCTGCATGGAGCCAAAAGTCAAGAGACCCAAAGACTAGTCTCAGCACCACCAGAAAGAATGCGTATAAAGCCACTTTTTCTAGGGCTTAATTCTATTTTAGCAAAGTAAAGGGAATAAACTAGATCAGTGTTTCCAATAGTATGAGAAACTATTTGTTAGGTGGCACATAGACTCAGAACTAAGTATGATTAAATCATGTGGTGAGAAAGTTTTTTCTTTTTATTTATTTATTTATTTTATTTATTTTATTTTTATTAAATCATAGCTATGTACATTGGTATGATCATGGGGCATCATACACTAGTTTCACAGACCGGTTGACATGTTTATATCACACTGGTTAACATAGCCTTCCTGGCAATTTCACAGTTATTGTGTTAACACATTTATATTCCACATTTACTAAGTTTCACATATACCATTGTAAGATGCACCACAAGT
>CAUYPK010154470.1:0-27270 GCA_963574355.1 Loris lydekkerianus | reverse complement strand
AGTGCCAGCCTGTGCCACCCATAGAGGCCCACTTTGTGAGAACCAACGGAAAGGAGCCTGAGCTCCTGGAACCCATTCCCTATGAATTCATGGCATAATAAGCATATAACATAGCACACAGGAGTACCAGTGGACCCATGTTTTTAGGGGCAATAACCTATTATTCCCCATGAGCTCACGGCATAATAGGTGTAGAGCATAGCACACAGGATAACAAATAGACCCCATGTAACAGTGATATAAGGCTGGAACCTATTTCCCATGAATTCAAAAGTCAATCAACACTTTGTCACATTCAATGGCAAGGTGCCTCGTTGAGCTACTGGAACCTCTTCCCTATGAATTCATGGCATGGTAGACAATAATAGTGTAAAATAATAGTAAAAATAATAGTGTAAAAATGTTTGTTGTTCATTCACTACACATGTGATATTTTTTTCCCCAAAGAAATATTAAAGCAAATTTTAATGTGTCCTAAAAAAAAAAAAAAAGGCAGGCATTGTGGTGGGCACCTGTAGTCCCAGCTACTGGGGTGGCTGAGGCAAGAGAATCACCTAAGTCCAAGAGCTACTAGGTTGCTGTGAGCTGTGTGATGCCACAGGACTCTACCGAAGATGACAAAGTAAGACTGTCTCTATTAAAAAAAAATTGACTTTGATTTTCTACATATAAATATAACACAGAGACACCTCTTAATGTTATTGTACATTGGGGCTACCTACTCTCTGTTTTCATACTGTGCCTGAATGACTGCCATCTAGGTCCCTGCTGTGGCTTTCTTCACTTTACCCGTGACAGTCACAACCAGCAATGCTACAACCTGTAGCTCCAGTCCAGGCAAGTCCCTTGCCCTTGAGCCAGTTGTGGGCCAGTTGGGGCTCTTTTGCCACTCACCTCCTATTCAGCCTCTTGCATAAGGGTCTTAGGAGCCTTTGGCCTTTAGAGAGCAACCTTCCCTTCCCACTTGGTTGGAACCCTTTGACGGGGTCTCTTTCTCCCTTAATATCAGGGCTTCACATGCCTGATGGCAGCTTAGTTGGATGCCAGCCCCCCTAGAGCCATTGTGTAGGTGGCCCCTGACTCTGGTTGCCAGGATTCACCTGCTGTTCCACATTTCCTCAGATAGCCACAGGTGCCCAGACCTCCCCTGAGACTGTTCTGCAATGGACACTGCCCCTATGTCTTCTGTTCCACCAGACCCCACCTGCTCAGCTGGACCCTTGCTCCAGAACCCCACCCCAGTATTGTCCCCAGGCCAGGATCATGAGGTTCCCAGCAATCTGTATCCTGAGCAACCTAGGGAGACTGGCCTGTAGAGGTGTTGTTATTCTGTCATTCTACCCTGCAGGCCCCACCTTGCCGAATCCCTACCTTGGACTCTGGTATGGCCAATCCAAGGCAGAGGGGCTGCCCTCCTGCTGCCAGCTAGCAACCAATGGAGATTCCTCTCCACCTTACACCCTCTCTATCACCTTCTCTTACTCTTGCCCTCAGTGAAACCCACTTTCTGATGCTAGCAAACACTGAACTCCTACCATGCATGGAACTATTCTAAGCACCTTACCTGTATTGCTTCATAGCATTCTCACAACAACTCTTTGAGATATGAAACATGGTTGTCTTTGTTTTATACATGAGTCAGCTGAGGCATAGAACTAAGGAACTTGCCCAGTCACATCACAAGTTAGTGACAGAGCTGATTGTAGCCTGTGCTCCTTACCACTGCATTTAACACAGAACCATGATTTCAGGCTTCCAGGCTCTCAACTGCTTGCCCAGCTTTAAGCTTTACACTTTAGAATCTTCTTAACATTTGTCTCCTGATCTGGTCTTAACCCCTATGTCTTCTGTTCCGGTCCTGGCTATCTTAATCTTCTGTTGCCTTCGGCCTGTTGACAGGGAGAAAGCAAGCAGAGGACTACAGATTTGCATTGGGCAATCTGCAAAAGGCATAATCCACCTATGTTTAGTTGCAAGTTGACTGAAAATCCAACTAGAGCAGTGGTTCTCAACCCGTGGGTCACAACCCACAGAAACTATTAAAGGGCCACGGCATTAGGAAGGTTGAGAACCACTGACCTAGAGACTTCCTTTAAGGCTTATTGTCTGGGCCCATCTTGCTGGGTCAGCTTTGCTCTGCAGACCACTCCTGACCCTAGTCACAACTCAGAGAAGCATCCTGATCCTCCCTGCCTCTGCAGCTAGGGCCCCAGAGTCTCTGCACCCATTATTACAGCTGCTCAAGAGCCACCTTCTGCTTCAGCAAATGCTGCAGGGTGTTCAATTGCCAGCTTCCTGGACTGGGTCCAGAGCTGGGGACCCAGCAGTGTCCCCTTCTATGGATGGATTTGTGGTCTACTGAAGAGCCTCCTGACAGCCTCAGCTTTAGCCTTCCCTCACTCAGCCCACATCTAGCAGCTGGGTTATAAAGGAGAATTTGCTATTTAGACGGGAATCAGAGAGAGCTGTCAGCAGGACATAAATATTCATAGAGGGAGGTTAGAACTCAGTCCCTAAAACTTTGATTTGTGTTTGACCGTTTAAACCTCATTAAAAAGTAGCAAATGAAAGTGGGGATATTCAGTGGAACTGCAGATAAATTGGACTTGTTCAGATAAAGGCCCCCGACTGCCAGCTCCACAGGCCCTGCCCAGAACATGATGGTAGATTAGCTTGGCCACTTGTGGTTTGCCAATTTCAATTTTAAGATTTTGCTTAGCATGAGTTCCTAGCCTTCCTCTGGGACAATTACCACTTTGTTTGGGTACTTGGTAGCTTCAAGAAGTATTTAGGGATGGAAATCCCCAACCTGCTCCCTCCCTGAAGGACATGCCAACCAGGGTCTGGCCCATAGCATGGCAGAGAGAAATCTAACCTAGGACTAAGACTTGCATTGGGTGATGGATGAGCACACATAGTTGCTTCTCCATCCTCTAGCTTCTGTCTTTTGTGGGCATGAGGGAGGTTTCAGACTCCCAGTTGTCTCATGAGACTTAAACCCCTTGATTCCACCCATGGTCCCACTTATTCTGGCTAAAAATACAAAGACTGCAACAGGCCAGGCTTGTGGTGGGCACAAAGAAGAGACAGATGGCACTGTGACAGGAGCCATGAATACAGGTACCCTCAGGACCCGGCAAACCACATACACAAGTGAAATGGGCCAGACCTGTGGGCTGCCAGGTCACACCATCTAGGGACTCAGAATTACAAAGATGAGGTTTGGACACAAACAGGAACAGCAACGTAGAAGATGCTCAGCCTCACAAAAAAAGGACTGATTAACCAGCCAGGGGAAGGAGGGTAGAACCTCTCCAGCCAAAGGCAGCTAGGAAGGTCTCATGGAAGAGGTAGAACATAAAGAATTAAGCTTTATTTGGGAACCTAAGTGGAATTTGGTGCCCTGATTGTGGCTTTTACACCACAAGAAGAAAACAGCAAGTCTCAGGGTCCTGAGGAGCTGGGCTGTATGCACTGGGGTATTGCCGTGAAGAGTCGACCACATTGTGGCCTGAAGCACTGGCATCCGGCATTGCTTTCCCAGCTCTGCCTTCCCAGTGTTCATTTCTCTGCAGTACAGCTTTCAGGAAGGCCTGGGGCCTAACCAGGGACAGCCCATCTCCTGGCTGGGACTGTTTCTCAGGACAGCCCTCTGTTTGGGTGCCCATTAGCAAAGAAATGACACAATTAACCAGGCAATTAACTCAAAGCTCTGCAGTTGCTCCCTCCCACGGGGTCCTGTTTATGGAGCTACAGTTGGCAGTGGCTGGGGCTGTAGGGAAGAGGGTGGACGGTGTGTCATTTGCCAGGCCTCAGGAAGAGGGAAAATGGCTGAGATGGGTGCTGGCCAGGGAGAGGGGAGAAGGCCCAGAGACTTGGAATATAACTTTCTTGAGACCCAGTCCCTGAAGGCCTGCTTGGGGCTCTCAAACTCTGACCAGCCTTCCTGGGAGGCAGGGATTCTTACTTGTAGTCATTGATTACTGTCCCTGCAGAAAGGAATGGAGCAGAGAACTGGATGAGACCAAGGAGTGGGGTTCCCTGTTGATTGCCCAGAAAAATCATTCCATGTGGGGGTGGGCTATTCTCCCATTTGTGAAATAGAGGTCATGTTTGCTGTCCAGGGATGTGGTGAGCATGAGTGAAATCAGAGATAGAAATCTGGCATTTATGGGGTCTCCAAGGCACTATTCAGTTAGTCCTGAAAGGAACACAGCCCTCTGAACTCACCTACCCACTGATACCTAGGCTCTGGCCCACAGGCCTCAAGTGGATGCAGAGCAGACCTGGGTGGGTGAGGTGGCTGAGTTCATCAGACAGATAGAGAGATGGGCTTTCAATGCCAAATACATGCTACCAGGACCAGGCATGGACAGCCCAGTCCAGTATTTTACAAAACATTTTCTACAATTCAGATATTTCCCCAAGAACACATCTCTGAAGTTCTAATCAAAACAAGTGGAAAAGCAGATACCATAGCTGTTTTCCACACAAATTATAGCTATCTTGATGATAGACAACTTTTTTGCACAAGGATCAAGTCAGAAAGAAGTAGAATATGTTCTTGGGTTGCATTTTTCTTTCTTTTTTTTTTTTTTTTGTTTTGAGTTTTTGGCTGGGGCCAGGTTTGAACCCACCAACTCAGGTATATGGGGCCGGTGCCCTACTCCTTTGAGCCACAGGCGTCGACTGGGTTGCATTTTTCTGTTCAGTAATTTTTATCGATTTTCATAAATATATACAGTATATTCTTACAGTGTAGACTCCATTGTTAAGATGAAGCATGTCAGCGAGAAAGACACTTGATTTTTGGACCCTAGATGCCCAGTCACCCATCTCCTGTGTCTGGAAGCCACTGTGCCTTCTCAAACAGCATCTCATTTCATTCTAGGATACACCTGTGGGGCAGGCATGTGCCATATTCAGAGATCTGGTTGTACCATTGTGAACCCATTTGGAGAGACAGAGTTGATGGGGGTGGGGTGGGGGTGGGGGCTATTCTTCTCCACCCCCTACCTATGCCTGGCCTAAAGGGTCAGGACAGCTGAGACCCTGAACAATATCCATGGTTCTGGTTGCAGGGAAGGCACATTTGGGTTCCCTACCCAGCAAAAATTAATGTGGTGGTGGGTCACTCCCTACTTGGTCCCAGTGTTTTAAAAGCTAAAAGGCTCTGGTGTTATTTCAGATTGATGGACTAGAGGAGAAATTGTCCCAGTGTCAGAGAGATCTGGAGGCTGTGAACTCCAGGCTCCACAGGGCGGAGCTGAGCCCAGAGGCCAGGTAATAATGCTCCTGCATAGCCACCCCACTCTTCCCTGTCCCTGCCCCCTGACCCTTGTAGCTATCCTGGGTCCCAAAAATGGGCTAGGCCCTATGCAAGTTTGAGTCCCTGGCCTCTGAGCTTCAATCCCCTGCCTACGAGACCTGAACCCTTATTCCCTGTGTCTAACCTGGAGTGCCATCTGCCCCTCAGGTGGGAAAAAGAGAAAGGGCTTGAACCATAAATTCCTTTTCCCCTCACAGGAGGTCTCTAGAGAAGGAGAAAAACAGCCTGATGAGCAAAGCCTCTAACTATGGTAAGAAAGTTCCCCTCAGTTACCTGCATTCCCAAGGATTGGGAGGGGTCACACAGCCCAGGGAACCTGACAAGATGGTAGGGTGCAAAAGGGTTGTTGGGGAGGGCATCAGCCGCCAAGAGGCTACAGAAACCTGCTGTAGGCCCAGAGCCAGGTTTGCTCCTTTGTTCCAAGGAAGGCAAAAGATGACCTATGGGTCTGTCTGCTCTTTGACATGAAGGGGTCTGGCTGTAGCCAGGTCCAAAAAGATATACGTCCACCCAGGCTTTGGAGGCATATCCTACCCCAACCTAACCCCAGCCCTCCACACCCTTCCCGGTAATCCCTTCAAGGAAAGTGGGGAGGTAAAGGATGGTCCTCCCTCAGGTGTGGGAAGGGCTCCTGAGGGTAGAGCAATGCTGCCACCTTCTGGGCAATGGGGACAGGCAGCATGACTAGGCTGAGGGTACTCTGGTTGGCTCAGTTTGCCCAGAAATGGTTTACAGGTATCACCTTTCCCCTCCCTCGCATAGGTAGGGTTGGAACATTGGTTTCCCCTCAAGTTTAGCAATTTCACACAAAATTACATCACCACTCACTCTAGCCCTCACAGAATACCACCACTTGCAGGGGATGATTAGGTACAAGAGTGGCTATAGGACAGGACTAATTTCCTCTGGAGTTGAGACCAATGGCCTCATAGGTACAAACCGTCTCTTAGCATCCCTTGTTCCTGCTCAGCTAGGTATCTGGCAAAGGGCAGGACTCAGGAAACAACATGCGGCTCTACCTGCCACTTACTCCAGGGAGGTCCCAGCTGCCCTGAGTTCATAGTTGGCCAGATGAGACACCTGGAAGGAAGAACACCACAGAGCCAACCCTGTGACAAGCAAGAGGACTCACCAGTGGTGTCACACCACCTCCTAGCTTAGCTTTCAGAGTGGTCTTTTGGTGACCCCTCGCCCACCCCACCAAGTTCACTGCATTTGAAGAGAAATGATTAAGCAGCATTGGGAGTGACTTTATTAGGCTGAGATCTGTAGCCAGAAGGGTGTGAGGATCTGAGCAGGGATAGCATCATTTTTATGGGTAAAAAGGGACACCTCTGTTCTCAGCAGCATGCATACCCACTTGTCAGGGAGACAGAAGCAGAGGGGTCTAAACCACCTGCCCCATCCTCACCCTTTTTTGTTCTCCCAGAGAAGGAGCTAAAATTGCTTCGACAAGAGAATCGGAAGAATATGCTGCTCTCTGTGGCCATCTTCATCCTCCTGACCCTTGTGTACACCTACTGGACCACGTGAGCCTGGGATTTCCCCACAGCTAGTGCAGACTTCCCTTTGGCCCTTTTGTCAGGACCAAGCAGGCCTTTCAACCCTCAAGAGGACCAAGGTGCTGGGGGCATTTCCCCCTGCCTAGTTGTTCAAACATGGCTTCCTGTTAGCTCAGCCCCTTTTGCTTCCCTGGCCTGTTCTGAGGCCTGGGTCTCCAGAAGGAACTGGTGCTGGCTCCTCCGTAAGCCCAAGGGAGAGGCAATAAAGAACACCAGGCTTCTCCTGTCTGCTGAGTAAATGTCAGGATCTGACTATAGTGGGTGGAGGTGAAGGTGGTGGCTGGGTTGGTACTCAGGAATCAAGAGATGGTCAAAGGAAAGCTCTGGCTTAGAATTCAGGAGGGAGAAGGGAGTGCTGGGAAGGCAGGCCTCTAACTTAAGTGGAAAATAAAGAGGCAGCAAGAAGCACTTTCTAAGCCCAAACAGTGCTTGGAGCCACTTCTAGGGCTTGAGAATTGCCAGGGCTGAGAAGCAGACATTGTGCTAATTGTCCATCCCCACACTAAACACTGTCTTGCCCTCTAGTCAGCATCATCAGCTATAGTTATGGCAAAAAAAAATGTAGCCTGTGCAGCTAAGGGCAACTTGGGGAGCTTAAGTGGTCCTGTGGAGATCCTAGGGGAGCGCAGAGTTAATCCATCTTGGAGAGGCATACTGGGCTGGTGAGGCCTGCGAGTGGGCAGCAAAAGCCATGGTACTGCACAGACTTACGGTGACAGTGACCAGTAAATCAGGTGGGGTTTGCAGTGAGAAGTGGGAGGGGTAGGGCTGACTGGAGAGGCGCCCAGGCAGAAGCAAACATCACCCACTACCCTTCAATACATCCCCCAACTCTGACTCCCAGCTTGGGGGCCAGGAGGTTGGGAGGCTGCAGCAAGGCGGAGTAGGGTAAGGAAGAGCTTGGCATTGGCTGAGATTAAATCAAGCAAGTAAAAACAAGGAAAGGAGCTGCCTAGGGAGAAGGCTGTGAAACACCAAGGAAAGACCCTCAGGGCCAGGGTGAAGGAGCCCAGCAGAGTATAGGCAGGCCTTGGGGGAAACCTGCAGCGCGGTGCGCTTCCTAACCTGGACCATCTGCACATACCCCACCCTCAGCACAGCCCCTCTACAGGCAGAACCAAGCCCTCCCTCATCAGAGAGTGGCTGGCCAGGGTCAGCAATACCATCTCTCCCTCACTCTTTTCTCTGTCTAGTGACACTAATTGGTCTGACGCTTCTGTTATTTTAGTCACACAGACTGATTCTGGACTGTCAGCGCCACCTTGGAGTGGGCTGTGTGATTTATGTAAGGGGGGGGCAGGTCCCTCTGCCCTCCTGGGGCTGTGGGTTCATTCATTCTCCTGTTACTGCTTCTAGCAGAGCTACATAATTTCCCTGACTCCTCTTTGGTTTCCCTCTTGAGCAGCGAGCAACAACCCTGGGAGCCTTGCTGGGGCCCAGGAGCTTGGACAGGCTGCAATTAAAAGTAAACCATTTTTTATCCCCTCTTCTTTGAGTGGAGCTTCTTCCCCTTCACCTCCGGCCCAAGTTGTTTCATGCATGCCAGTCCCAGACCACAAAGCATTGAGGACAAATAATAGCAGCAGCCCCAGCACAGAGCCACACAGGCATTAAAAATATGTTTATCTTTAATGATCCAAGATTCTGCAAGACACACTGATATACCCAGAATTGGGTGGAAATACAGCATCTCAGCAGTGCTGCTATCAGCCTAGGGGGAGGGGCTGGGTGGTGGCTGAAGGACCCCCATGGAGGAGTCAGTTCCAACCTCTCGGGAGTCTCAGTGCCATATCTCCATGGAAACCAGTCTGGCACTGGGATAGGGCCTTAGGGAGCCTACATGAACATCTCTGAGAGGTATTTCCCATTACAAACAACCACAGGTGCCCTCCCCCACCCAGAGCTACTGCCCAGTTTCCCCTCCTCCCTCTCTGCCTCTGCCAAGATAGAAGAAATGGAGTGACCACATAAGGACAAACAAAAGAAGACTGTACCTCCTGTTGGGGTAGGAAAACAGAAAGGGTAGCAAAAAGCTACACCTCCTGCCCCAAACTCTGCCTAGACCCTAAGGTGGCTATAGTATACAGTGGTACTCAGACCCTGGAGGTACACTCTGTTACTGTGAGGCCATTGCTGCTGGACAAGAGACAAAGGCAGGTCTTCAAGGCTGCCACCTGTCCTCTGAGCTGCCCAACAGTTTGGACCAAAAGGGCATGGGGTCCAGGCAGGCCACAGCCCCCGGAATCAGTCTTACCCAGTACCAAAGACAATGCTCCCTGGATCCTAATGTGGTATCAGAGACATGGGGCCCACACTCCTCCTTCCCAGCCTGCTGGGACTGTCAGAGCTCTGAGACTGTCAAAGAGTTCTTCCCTGGAATAACTCCAGGGAAGGCCAGGATGGGGGGAGTAGACAAGAAAATCTCCCCAAATTTCACATCAATACAGCAAGTTCAAAGAAACAAAACCTTGATTTGTACAGCAACTGCTCCTGGCTGGCTTATGACAGTGGGTCTCTACCCACTCAGGGTTGGCCCAATAAAAGCTGGGCAAAGCAGGGGCCTGGGTACCCTCAAGGGCAGTTCATGGAACTCAGAAAAATGAGTCCATGGGATGCAGGAAAGAACAACGGAGCCCAAAACTCTGCCACTCTTTGACATGTCATTCACCAGCCCCATGTGCCCTGGGCACTAATCTCAACCCTACCCCAGGACCAGCTTCCTTTGGGCTGAGTCCTGGAAGGGGGTATAGTTGCCAGGTGGAAGGTGTCCCAAAAGGAACATGTGAGTGTCCTCTGAAGGCACCTGACCGAGCTTCTCAGGGTATGCAGAGGAGGCCACCAACCCCTCATGGCCAGGCTGCAGTGTTCCCCAGTCCCTTTCCAAGAGGAGCAAGAGACTAGCACTGCAGGCCCCAGGTGCAGAGTGCCCTGTCTTAGGGAATGACAACATAATCTGCAGGGGTAGAGCGCCCCAAGGCGCTCAGGCACTGTGTCTGGATGAAGGAGAGGACGTCCTCCTTGGACAGCTTGTCTGGGTCCTGGAGCTTCTGGGAATCGTGTACACGGATACCATCACCCCACTCCCAGAAGAGCCGGCCATAGTAGCAGATGCTGGGAAGAGGAGGAAGGGGAAAGAGGTCAGAGGATTGCACCTAGGTGAGTGGGGCAGCACTAAGTGTTCCTAAGGGTGGCAGGAGGTTTTTGTGTGTGTGTGTGTGTGTGTGTGTGTGTTAAGGCTGTCAGTGATTTCAGTTGAGGGTCTTCCCTCTAGCAGCCAAGAGGTACCTGGTAGGACCCAGCTCCTCCTCCCTGCCTCCCAGAACCAACTTTTCCCAACAAACAGCTGCTGTTGCTAATTGTATCCAACTACCTTCCTACAATTACTGATATTCCTGGTTTATCTGTCTGTGCTTCTCTAATAGAGAAGTGTGGTGACAGAAACAAGTATCTGTGTCTAATTATAGGCACAATAGGGCTGCTGTTGCAACCTATGGCCAAGAAACTGGTAAATGGATGCTGGGCTCTGATGAGGGACAGCTGGGGCCTTGAGTTCCAAGAGGCAGACTATGGGCTCTCAGCATGTTCCCACCACATGGCCAGTGTCAACGTTATGCAAGAGTGGCTGCTCTGTGGAGCAGATACACTGCCCACATGGGACCTCCACACCCAGGATCACCAACATCACAGCAGGTCAGAGCATAACTCCCCTATTACTGAGCTTAATACCAGGCCCAGCCACAACTGCAGGGGCTGCCATCCCCACCTTTGAGGGGAGGAAAGTTCCTAATAGGAACAGAACCTGGTTCAGAGGAGCCCCTGCATGGGTAGCAATCTGTCTCAGGACCTGGGGTATGCCTCAGGAGGTTGGGTGGTATCCTAGCTGGTGTCCATGGGGCTGCAGAAGAGGGCTACTTACTGAAATGGGGCAATGGAGTCTGCATGGAGGTCAAAAGTAGACATCTTGGTTTTCTTGTTGTAGAAGAATTTCCTGTTGAAGCTTTTGCTGAATCCCATAGTCCACGGCTCTGGCAGGAGGAAGAGGGGGACAAGTCCAGAAAGGACACAAAGTACCCATGAGGGATAGGTCCAGCCAGCATAGAGACATGGGTTTCCTCCAATCCTATTCATCCTGTTCCTGCCTCCCTCAAAAGTAGGCAGGAACAGTCTGTAAGGAAGCAGCCTTCATCACCAGCCCAATGGGACTCTAAGGATGAGTAAGAAAATTGCTTCTCAATGACCCTACCCCAGGCCTGCCAACCTGCCATCACTAAGATTCTTTAGCCAGAGAGCACTAAAGACAATGTGACACAAATGGAAGGATCCCAGCCTGACTTTCTGGATCAGAGAAGGCCCTTTGCCTGCCATGACAGCACCATATGTGTATATTCAAGCTGAGCTCTTCTCTCCCTATCCCCAGCCCAACTCCCAGAACCTAACACACCTCTAAGAAATACCATCCTGGGGCAGCGCCTGTGGCTCAGAGAGTAGGGCGCCGGCCCCATATACCAAGGGTGGTGGGTTCAAACCTGGCCCCAGCCAAACTGCAGCAGCAACAACAACAAAGAAATAGCTGGACGTTGGGGCGGGTGCCTGTGGTCCCAGCTACTCGGGAGGCTGAGGCAAGAGAATCGCCTAAGCCCTAGAGTTGAAGGTTGCTGTGAGCTGAGAAGCCACAGCACTCTACCGAGGGCAACAAAGTGAAACTCTGTCTCTTAAAAAAAAAAGAAAGAAAGAAATACCAGCCTGGCTGCTGCCCACCATTTTGGGGAGCCCTTAGATCTGACTCAGGCAGGGTCTGGGTCATCCCTCTGTCTAAGAGAGGGAAGGAAGGGGGCAGGGAGCAGTCATTACCCACCATTCACTGTCCTGACGATGTAGAGGCCTGTGGGCACGAAGTGCCTGTCATCACGCCCTGTGTAGCTGAGCTTCGGGGTGCCACTGGAGCCCTTGATGACCTTCATTTCTAACCTGATTTCCCCAAGTAGGGGTGCACACATTGTGTGTGTCAAAGGGAAAAGACCCAAACGTTAGTCTTGGTTAATATCAAAATCATACTAACCACAGTATTTTACCTTGGTTTGACATAAGAAACTGAGGCACAGAGACAAGTCAGTTAGTGGCCAGTGCTGGTTCTAAACTCCCTCCCAAGACAAGGAGGCAGGAGAGAACAGATGACCCTGCTGTGTCCCTGCTGTCTGGGAAGTTTCAGGGTGATAATAAGGGTGAGATCTGAAACCACAGATGCCTGGTCTCTAAAGAGTTAACAGTCACTGCCTCCATGTAAACACACCTAGGACTCAGATCTATAAGCACCCTGGACCCTGCTAAGAATATGAGGGAGCGTTTATACCCCCTTGACTCCTCCAGGTTCAATCTCTCAGCACTGGGAGCTGGGATTTACGGTGTTTCAAGCAGCTTTCTGCTTTGCCCCTCACAGGGACAATCATAACTGTTACAGCATCAATGAGCCTATATTTCTGCCTGACACATACCCGCCTTACTCCCCTCCTGACAGGGTGCTGAACCAGCTCTCAGTCAGTGGGATCTTGGCTGCAGCAGAAGCACAAGTGGGGTAGGGGGAGAAAAGCAGCCACCAGGGCCAACTCACTACCCCACCCCCAACCCATCTCTATAGGAACATAGAGAATGAATCTTGGACATGGCCATGCCTCCCACCCCTGCTGCCCCTCAATCCTGAGCTACAATGATAGAGTCACTTACCTGAGAAAAATCTTCTCCATCTCTTCCAGCCTGTATACCTCCTTCACCCTATGGGTAGAGGGACGGAGACAGGACAGATAAAGGTTTCCTTGGGGATGCTCTAGTCTAGACTAGAGCTGGTAGGCAAGGTCTACACCTGTCCTTGCCCTCTGCCACAGGCCCTCCCTGCAACCGTCCAGCCCACCAAGATCCAGGACACCCAGCCTATCCTACACAGGCAAGCCCCAGGTTTCAGACTTGCCAAGCAGTTTTTCAAGCCTGCCCTGCGGCAACTGGGGAGTGCCACTGAGGTTATTGGAAGACAGGAGGGAGAAAGATGAAGGAAAAGTCTGGCAGACAAAAATATCTGTCAGCATTCCTATCACCATCTTCACTATCACAAGCCAGAAAACCAAGGACAAACCTGTTCTGTCTACGTGGATTTTAGGTTTTTCACATAGCAGAGTTATTTTTAAATAGTTCTACTTATAGTCCTATTACCCATAGTGGGTGAGGGACCTTTAATCAGGAGACAGGACTCCTATTTGATGCCTACACCTTCATGGGGCCCTGAACATGCCTATGGAACTGCTACTCAGGAAGGTCCCCAGAGAGCCAAACCACAAAGAATGGATGCCAGGTCCCTGGGAGTTGCCTTTCAAGACCTTGCAGACAGGACATTTTAGAGTGCACACAGAAATTCCTTTTAGACTTTCACATAACTTCTATAAAGTATATTCTCAATACTGGACTTAATTTTAACTAGGTAAATTTACATTAAAGAAAATAATAAAAAGGATTTTGATAAAGTGTAAATAGGCAGTTAGGCCATATGAAGCCCCAAGGAGCAGGGCAGCAGTGCCCTTTTGGCAATAACTTAAGACCTCAGCCTACCCTGGAAAAGTCCATTGACTCTGTTCTCTTCCTCCTCTCCCTTTCAGGGGCCTGGAACTTTCACACTACCTAACATGGCAACAAACCCTGGCTTTTGCCCCAAGCACGGAGTGTCCCGCTCCCTCAAACAATCCTTCTTTTTTCATATCTAAAACTCCCATTCTCTAAGCACCTTTTTCATACTTGAAAAAAATGAAAAGGCCAGGTGATATGCTAATGACACTCAAGTGTGAATAGTCATTCCTGAGGCGTGTCCACACTCTAAAAAGCATGTGCACCTTGAGGGGATATAACTGAGGACACCTTACCTCCTAGGAATGAATCTCTACCTGTAGAGGTTCACCCACATGCCAGGCAAGATGAGGACAAACTCTGGGGAGTAGTTACCTCCTAGCACCCCCCAAGCAAATTGCTTGTCAAGGCAGTCTCACCTTTAACACCCACTTTGCTTGGTTATCTCCACTTAGCACTCCCACCCTCACTGGACAGAAGTAGCACAGGCATCAGCCAAAAAGAAGCAACAGGGAAGGGGGATCTGAGAGGGGAACGACCATATGCTCACCTGATGGGATTCATGTCAGGCCGACTAGGCTTGGAAACAGCTTTCACAAATTTCTCAGCAAGCTGAATTCTACAATCCAAACAGAGTCTCTCAGAGGCAAGCAAGATGGTGCCATCAGCACCCCTGAACTCAGGGCATTTCACAGATGAACCAACTTAAATGGGACCACTCAAATACAAGACATTTCTTTAGAGGAGTCCTCCTTTTTCCCACAAGGTCACCTTTACTCAATCTTAACACAAATATCACCTCAATCTGAGCAGCTGTGGTAAAATGAAGTGTGGTCAAGACTCAAGCCCTAGTAAATTTTGAAGTGCCACCACCAATTTCCCACCTGGCCCTTAGTACTAGCCAGTGGGTGGGAGAGGTTAACTGTCAGATGGCCACAAGCAGAGAATGCCTGGGTGAGGGGCGAAGCCTGGGACGCTACTGCCCACAAAGCTGCCTTGGCCTACCCCACCCTCCCAGCCCTGGGGCCCAGGGTCAGACCGCTGGTTAAAGTGCTGCTCCCGAACATCACTGCCATTGAGCACGAGGACATCAAGGATGTGGATGGCACTAATCTTCCGCTGGGCCTTCCCCTGGAAGGACAAGTACACTGCCACTTTGGTAGGCCTCAACCTGTGGCCCACACTGCCCACCATGGCATGCTGGCCTCCATTCCCTTTACAGCTAGGGGAAGGCTATAGCTCTAAACACACGCTATTTCTCTTGCCTCCCTCCCAGCTGATTCTCAACATCAGATTGACCTGAGCTTATAAGCATGGGAAGATCCGAGGCTTTGGGTGATATGTTTCTTAACCTCAAATCCGTAAGGCTGCTGTCATGGTGCTCCAGGCAGGGCCCCAGTTCCCACCCCTTGCCAACTGTTCCCAATGTTCTCAGTGTTTAGCTATAATACTCAAAGCTCCTGGGAAATATTCAAAGCTCCTGGGAAATAATAAGTCTCTTCCTTCCCAAGGGATCCCTGGTCAAAAACGTAATCAGCTGCTAAAAAACACCAATCAGACCCACCAGGGCCCTGAATACACAGAGATGACTGAGGTCTCTTCCAACACACAGACTGTGCTTATCCCAACTTGAATCTACTGTTGCTCACAGCAACAGCTCAAGGAGAAGGAATAATTACAAAATCCTTCCTCAGCCCTGAACCCTGTCAACACCCCTACGATGTAACCAAGTTAACTCAGGGCAAAGGGCCAGGCTCAATGGTAATCCATTCCCCTTGTCACAGGGCCAAGGCCTAAACAGAACCACCACTGACCTCCCCTTTCAGCTCATGCACAATTTCCACAGAGAGCAGAGTGTCGCGGGGCAGCTCTGTCTTAAGGTCCAGTTTGACCCAGCGGTCTGACTGGCGGCCATCCCAAGTATAGATCTGAGACTTCTGTAGGCAGAGAAAGGGCTGGATCAGGAGACTGAGGGGTAAGAGGCCCAGTTCCCAAAAGGACTTTCAGTTGGCAGCTACAAGCTGATGGGGTTGGGAAATGTCCAAAGCAAATGTCTAGAAGAGATTGAGTTTAGTATACTTCAGTGATTATGACAGTAGTGTTCTCTGCTGCCTCAGCAGAAAAGAAGTAGAGATCTGGCTCAGTCCTGTAACAGGTAGGGCACGAGCCCAGATCCAGCTTTGTGTGTGTCTGGGGCGGGTCTGGTAAAGGGTCCAGAGAGGAGAGAGGAAGTAAAAGGAGAAAAAGACAAGGTATGAGAGACACAAAAGAAGTAATTACAGAATAAGAGGCCAAAGTACATAAAAAACAAGTCTGAGTTGAAAAAAAACCAATGGCTTCACTTGATAAAGACTCAGAACTTTCCAGGTGTTGCCCTCAATTTAGACTCCAAGGGGCCCAGAGTAAGGACAAAGGGTATCTATGCATAGGATGGTGGTAATGTTACAAAGAAATGGCAGCATGGACTCAAACCAGATTAGCCTGCTAGCTGGAAAGCTCTGTATCATAAGAAAAGCACCAGCACCGTTACCAATGCATAGAGTTCAAGAAGAAATACCATGAATAAATGAAATGAATGAATGAATGACATTTGACAAACTCAGAGGAAGAAAAGAAATGAAGTTATATGAGTTACAGGATCAAAGCCCCAGGTCCTTGGTACCAAGAGAACATGCACTAAGTGTGGCAGGCAGCTGTCCAGATTCTCACAAACAGAGGGCAATTCTGCCTACGCAAGCTGGCTGTGAAGCCAGCAGCAAACTCACCCCCAGGCCGATGAGGAACTTCTGCTCACTGCCAGACACCATACAGCGGTAGTCAAGCACAGGACGGATCTTCTCCAGGGTTTTAGAGGTGAGTAGGGTGGGCTTGTAGCTAAAGATGTCGATCTCGGTGCCCTGTAGCCGTGGGTCAGAGAAAACACTGCTGAGTCAGGGCACAGGCACGTAGTATGGGTGCCTATGAGGCTGGGGGCAGGCTGGGAGAGGCAAGGGACAGGAAGCACTTGCTCTCTGAAACATGCTCCCATGTACTCCCTTCTCCACCTAACCATGCACTAAATGAGATTTATTTCCCTCTGCTTGGAGTGTTCCTTTAGGACCTATTAGGAAAGGATGGGAAAGGAAAGAACACTGAGTCCCCACATATAAATCAGTTTATCAGAGCTATAAGAAAATGTCACAAGAATGTAAAAGCCACCCCTCAATAAAATTGAAGGCAAGGATTCTCTACGAGTTGGTCTGAGAGGAGTTAAGTGATCTCTCTATCCCATTCAGAAAAATGTACACATGCTATCCTTTTGGAACCATCTCAAACCTCAGTCTCTAGTCTCTGACTCCCACAAAACCAGCATAATGGCCCATGATCTAGGCCAGATTTAATTAGGGCCCAGGGAAGAGCTGGAGGTTGGGTGGCAGAAAACACAACAGAAGAACTATGACTACCAGAAACAGGACAAGGAACCAGGGACTAGGCTAGCCTTGCTGTGGGTTACCCTGACAGATCCCTGGGCCCCCTTCCCAGCTCCCCTGTCTATGATCATCCCACATCCCATGTCTCCTCTGCAGGCAAATTTCACAGGACCCTGACCTTGCCAGGGAATGACAGCCAGCACCAGGGTGGAGTGAATCCTGAGCATAAGCACATCTCAGGGTAAGAATCTTCAGCTGGCCTGTTGTGCCCTTGGAGAATTCCACACCCTATACCACAGGTTCCCCAACTGCAGCAGCCTGAGCACAGGCCCTCAGAGCCCAGGAGGGGCACCTGCACAAGCCCTATGGAGGACAGCCATCTGGGAACCTCAGTGTTACCATCTACGTCTAGAGATAGGCCTCTAACTTTTTTTCACCAAAAATACCAAACTTACCTGGATTAGCTCAAAGAACTTAGATTTGGGGTCTGAGGAAGAAGGAGCAACTCGAGCCTGGTCTGGGATCTAAAATGAGACAGAACAAGTATTAATTTTCTTTTTTCTTGTGAGACAGTCCCACTCTATAACCCTGGGTAGAGCCATAGCATCAGAGCTCACATGATCCTTTTGCCTCAGCCTTCTGAGTAGCTGGGACTATAGGCACCTGCCACAATGCCTAAGTAGTTTTTATATTTTTATTAGAGAGGGGTCTCACTTTTACTCAGGCTGGTTTCAAACTCCTGAGCACAGGCGATCCACCCATCTCAGCCTAAATTTTAATTTTCGAATGCACTTTTGACCATGGCTAGGAGTGAGGGTAGGCAGGTGAGGAAATAGGTTCAGACTGGGAAAGAAGAAATGGTTCATAACAAAGGAGGCTGGAATGGGGGAAAGAGGTGAATAATTCAATCACCCTTCCCTTTTAGGCCCTCTGGTAGCACACCCAAAAGACCACACAGAAAGGGAAGTAGCCAAAATGAAGCCTGTCCACCCACCACCTCTGTCCTTTCTGACCCTGCTGTAGGGTCAAACCAGAAGCAATGCCAAGAAATCTCCCTCTAGGGTACTGTGACAGTAGAAGACATTTTCAGGTGGGGGGAGACCTAAGGTGACAAGGTTGAGAGTCAATCTCTTTCTTCTCTATAGCTTCCCTGCACTAGAGCAATAATGGGCTGAAAGAAATGCTCACCCCCCAGAGTCGGAGGCACTCTTTCCGGATTTCTGCCTGCCGAGGCTCACTCAGGGTCCTGGGAAAATGAAGCCAGTAAGCGATTAAAATCCCAAAAGGCACAGGAGTGTGCCCCTGTGCACCTCTCAGAACCACATAGAGAGGAGACTTAACCTATTAATATGTAAGCTCACACACAAGAGGCCCAAAGTGCTTATGACACTCTCATGGCTAAGACAGGAGCTCAGATGTACATAAATTGAGATTACCTCCCCTTCCCACCGCAACAAGAAAAGGAAGAGACTGCCCTCCTGACCACCTGGAGGCCAGGGCACCCACACATGCTCCTCTTCCAATCACTCATCAGCATGTTCTGGCTGACAAAGGCCGTACGTATTAAGCCCATCCTCACAGATGTCACTATGCCCCACAAAACTGAATTAGCTTATTCAGTTTTAACCTACCAAATGTTTTCCCCAACCAGTATGATCTCTCCCCTCTTGATCACTCTGGGTACCCTGGACATCACGTATTCTACTTGTGCTATCCTACTCTGTACCCTTTGATGTTCATAATTTTTCCTGTATTCTTTTCCTGGGTTATTCTTTATATACCCAAAGATTATGCTAAGTGTTCACAGACAAATTTCATGCCACATACTTCTCTGGTGTCCTTCAGTGATCACAGCAGAGTGCAAGATAAAAGAGTAGATGTTTTTAACTGTTAAAATGAAAGAAAAAAAAAACCCAAAGAGTTGGGGTGGGGGGCAAAGCAAGATCTTCCCTTGAAATAGGTGAATTCTGAAAAATGGGCAATACTCACGTGTCTTGAACAAAGGCATGGATTTTGGCCAGAGCTTTGATCTGCAGACTACAGTGGCTAGAGGGAAAAAAAATATTACTTGATCTTAGGATTACCAATAAAGATAGCCAAAGGATATCAAGTCAGAGAAGTTTAACCAGAGCAGTATCATCTACATTTGGGGAAGGGGTTGAAAAGTTGAGAGAGAATTACCTCACCATCCCCTACTCCAAAGGTGTAATTATGTAGGGCTTACTGAAGGAGAGAGGGTAGAGCAGGAGTCAAACCCCCAGGTCCAAGTCCCACTAAGAGGGAAGTTTGATCCTACCCTTAAATAACTTGAAAGTGATGAACTGATTCTAAATAAAGCAATAACAAAGCCCAGATTCAGTTCAACCATTGACTACACTGACTCAACTCATCTATATTAACAGCCACTCTTTCTACTTTAGTTTCCATTATTCTTTTGCACACCATGCCTGGTTGGCACTTAATAAAAAGTTATAAGACATGTGATGAAACAAGATAATATGGTCCACTAAGGGAACACAATCCAAGAGAAACAGACCCAGAGAGGGGAATCCTCAGATAGGGCCATTAACATAACTGTGATAAACATGTTAAAAGATCTAATGGAAAAGGTGCATGACATTCATAAAATGATGGAGAATTTCAGCAAAGATATAGAAACTATATTTTTTAAAGGCAAATAAAAATGTTAGAAATGAAAAATATATTAGAGATGAATAATTATTTTGATGGGCTTAAGCTACTGAACATGGTAGAGGAAAAAAATCAGTGAACTTGAAAACAGGTCAATAAAACCCAAATTAAAACAGAAAGAGAAAAAAGGTGAAAAAAAAAACACATACCATCTGAGGTCTTTAGAACAATAAAAACTGCTAAATATAATATAAATGGAGTCCCAGAAGCAGAAGAAAGAATAAAACAAAAAATACTGACAAGATAATGGCCAAGAAATCTCCCAAATTGATGAATGCAATCAATGCACAGGTCCAAGGTCAGTAAACCTCAAGCAGAATAAATATAAAGAAAACCACATATAAAGATATCAAGGTCAAGCTGCTAAAAATAAAAGATAAAATCTTAAAAGCAGCCAGAAAAGAAAAGACATAGGACACACAGGAAAACGGTAAGAATAATGGCTGATTTCTCAACAAAAACAATAAAGGCAGAGAACGATGGAATAATATTTTTGAAGTGCCATAAACAAAAAAAGTCAATCTCAATTTCCATATCCAGTGAAACTATGCTTCAAAAATAAAGGAAAAATAAATGCACTTTTAAATAGACAAATCCTGAAGAAATCAATCTCCAGAAGACCTGCACTACACAAATTGGCTGAAAAAATTCTTTAGTCTGAAGGGAAATGATTCCAAATAGAAATCTGGTTCTAAAGGAAGGAATGAACCCAGAAAGGGTAAATATGTCAGTAAATAATAAGGGCCTTTAAAAAAAAATTATATATATGTGTATCTTTAAATTTCCGTAAAAAGACTGTAAACTGCTTAAAGAAAAAAATGACAATATAAAGGAGGGTTAATATAACAACAAAACCACAAAGGCAAAAAGACAGTAACTTCATATATATTGCTGTAAGGTTCTTGTTCATGACATAGCAACATATAGACTATGATAAATTAAAGATGCTTACTGTAATCTCTAGAGCCAGCAACTAAAACATAACACAAAAGGCATTTTTAAAAAACCAAGGAGATAAAATACTAAAAAATACTGAATTAGCCCCCATCCAAAAAAAAAAAAAAAAAAAGGGGGAGGGAAGAAAGGAACAGAGGAACAAACAGCAAACTGAATAAAGGGAAATCAAAAGGCCAAGAAAGAAGATTTAACCCTATGGGTGGTGCCTGTGGCTCAAAGGAGTAGGGTGCTGGCCCCATATACCAGAGGTGGCAGGTTCAAACCCGGCCCCAGCCAAAAAAAAAAAAAAAAAAAAAAGATTTAACCCTGAACATTAATAATTACACTTAATCTACTGAGGATAGTGGCTCATATCTGTAGTCCTAGCATTCTGGGAGTCCCAGGAAGGTGGATGGCTTGAGTTCAGGAGTTCAAAACCAGCCTGAGCAAGAGCGAGAACCCCATCTCTACTGAAAACAGAAAAAACTAGCCAGGCATGGTGGCATATGCCTGTAGTCTCAGCTATTTGGGAGGCTGAGGCAAGAAGATCACTCAAGCCCAAGAGTTTGAGGTTGCTGTAAGCTATGATGCCACGGCACTCTATCCCTGGTGTCAGAGTGAGAATCTGTGTCAAAATAAATAATTACATTTAATGTAAATGTAGGAACTCCCATTAAAAGGCTATTTTTATCCAGACTGGACACAAAAAGGTAAGATTTAACCACATGTGTCTGTAAGAAAAAACATTTAATAAAAAAGACAAAAACAGAAAGAAAGAAAGAAAGAAAGAAAGAAAGAAAGAAAGAAAGAAAGAAAGAAAGAAAGAAAAAAGGAAAAAAAGAGAAGGAAAGAGCGAGCAGGAGAGAGAGAGAGAAAGAAAGAGAGAGATCATGCAAACACTAAGCTAAAGAAAACTGATGTGGCCATATTAAAATTAAACAAAGTAGGGCTGGGCGTAGTGGCACATGCCTGTAATCCTAACACTCTGAGAGGCTGAGACAGGTGGATTGCTCGAGCTCAGGACCTCCGGACTAGCCTGAGCAAGAGTGAGACCCCATCTCTAAAAATAGCCATGTGTTGTGGCAGACACCTATAGTCCCAGCTAATTGGGAGGCTGAAGTAAGAAAATCACTTGAGCCCAAGAGTCAGAGGTTGCTGTGAGCTATGACATCATGGAATGATGATAATATATCATGACCAACTGGAGTTTATCCCCAAAATGCAAGATATGTTTACTATTGGAAAATCATTCAATATAATTCATTGTATGTATTACTGCAATAAAGAAAAATCATTATAATGATAAGAAAAAGTATTTGACAAAATTAAACATTCATGATCAAAAACTCTCAGCAAACTAGGAATAGAAAAAAACTGTCAGACTGACAAAGGATATCTACCAAAAACATATAGCCTTTTTTTGGCCATTTTAAATGATCATCATACCTTTTTTTTTTTTTTTAGGAAAAAAACGCCTCCATAGGGCGTCGTTGCGTCATAGCTCACCGCAACCTCAAACTCTTGGGCTTGAGTGATTCTCTTGCCTCAGTCTCCCAAGTAGCTGGGACTATAAGTACCTGCCACAACACCTGTCTATTTTTTTGGTTGTAGTTGTCATTGTTGTCCAACAGGCCCGGGCCAGGGAACCTGCCAGCCTCAGTGCATGTGGCTGGCACCTTACTCACTGAGCTGCGGGCACTAAGCCCATACTTTTTTTTAAAATTGAGATAGGGTCTCAGTCTGTCGCTCAGACTGGAGCGCAGTGGATGATCATAGCTTTCTGCAGCCTTGAACTCCCGGACTCAAGCAATCCTCTTGCCTTAACCTCTCAAGTAGCTGGAACTACAGGTGTACCCTAACACAACCAGCTATATTTTCTATTTTTTGTAGAGACAAGCATCTTGCTGTGTTGCTCAAGCTGGTCTCAAACTCTGTCCTCAAGTGACACTCCTGTTTCAGTCTCCCAAAGTGCGGGGATTAGAGGTGTGACCCATTGCACCCAGCCAAAAAAGACATACAGCTAACATCATACGTAAGGATTAAACATTTTATACTTAAAATGAGGAACAAGGTAAGGGTGTCTGTTCTCTTCACTTTAATTCAACACCATACTAAAGAAACTAGCCCATGCAATAAGAAAAAGAAATAAAAGGCATACCAGTTGGAAAGAAAAGAGTAAACCTGTCATGATCTGCAAAAGACACGATTTTGTATGTAAAAAAATCTTAAGGAACCTACCAAAATCTACTAACACTAAGTAAATTAAGCATTTTCACAGGATACAGTCTATATGGAAAAATCAATTGTATTTCCATACACCAGCAGTCAGCAATTAGAAAATGAAATTTTAAGAAATACCATTTACAATAGCACACAAACCCATAAAATTCTTAGGGATAAATTTAACAAAAAACATGTAAGACCTCTATATTGAAAACATTGTTGAGAGACTGTAAAGACAATCTAAATAAATGAATAGATATTTCTTGTTTGAGATATGGTGAAAGATTCAACATTGTTAAGATGTCTATTCTCCCCAAATTCACATATATTAGATTATTAAGAAATATCTGATTTCCTTTAGTACTAACTTTGACAATTACTATCTCTGACATTTCATTTTGACACTTTTTTTTTTCTGTGTTTTTAATTGTGAAGGTTCATCTCCATTTTTTTCAAATGTACATTTTGGCTTGTGATTATTTTCAAATTATTTGTTTTAGAGTAGCTTTTTTTTTTCTTTTCTTGAGACCGGGTCTCAAGCTGTTGCCCTGGGTAGAGTGCCATAGCATCACAGCTCACAGCAGCCTCAAACTCTTAGGCTTAAGAGATTCTCTTGCCTCAGCCTCCCAAGTAGCTGGGACTACAGGCGCCTGCCACAATGCCCAGCTATTTTTTTGTCATTGTTGTTGCAGTTGTCATTGCTGTTTTAGCTGGCCCCGGCTGGGTTTGAACCCAGCAGCCTTGGTGTATGTGGCTGGCACCCTACACCCTGAGCTATGGGTACCACCCCAATTCATGGTATTTTTGAGTATGAGTTCCATTGTGGATCCAAGGCAGGACAGACAGCTTGAAATATCAACAAGGTATATGGGAAAGATGTGGTTAATAAATGCACAGTACATCAATGTTTTGAGAAGTTCTATTCTGGTGATTTTAAGCTTGGAAATGAGCCACCTGGGCAACCTGAGACCAAGCTTTAGTGGAAGCAAACCCATCTCAACCTACACGTGAATTAGCAGCAAGGTTTAATATTACCATTCTAACTAGCTCCATCTGAAATAAATTGTCATGGTAAAGAAGCTGGATAGATAGGTTCTACATGAAAATGAGAGTCAGAAGAGTAACCTTCTTGAAGCTTGTCTTTCTTTGCTGTCATGATATAAAGGTGAACTGTTTCTATACCGAATTGTTACATATGATGAAAAATGGATTCTTTTTGATAATCACAAGTGTTTGGCACAATGCTTGGACAAAGATGAAGGGCCAAAACTGACTATTCATCAAAATAAAGCTAATGGTGTGTGTTTGGTGGTCCAGTGCTGATATCATCCACTACAGCTTCATGAAACCTGGTCAATTACAGTGGATTCCAGCAACCAAATGGACAATATGATGAGGATGTTTGTGGTTAAGTAGCTGAGACTGCTCAATCAAGACAGACCAATCCTCTTGCAAGACAACGTTGTCACACAAACAACGCTGCTCAAACTACAGAAGCTGGTCTTGGAAACTCTGTCATCCATTATATTCACTGGACTTTCTACCAAATGACTACCATTTCTTCCAGTCTTTGGACCACTTCTTGTGAGGAAAAATATCAATTATCAACAAGCTGTGAAAAACACCACTCTCTCTTCATAGGGTTTCTTTGTTGCTGGCATACACAAGCCATCATTTAAAATGGCAAAACTGTTTTGATAGTTTAGGTACATACTTTGATTACTCATACTGATTCTTGTTTGAGATATAATACACTAAACTTTTGATTTGAAATTGGACATATCATATTTAATGACATAGTAAATTCAACGTAATCATTATCAAAACGCTAGCAAATTTTTTGTTGAAATTGACAAACAGATTCTAAAATTGGGAATTTTGCATATGGAAATGTAAAACCTAGACTAGCTAAAACAACTTTGAAAAAGAAGAACAAAGCTGAGGCATATATACTACCTAATTTGAAACCTCTTTTGTCAAGGTACAGTCATCAAGACAGTATGGTACTGGCAAAAAGATTAATGGAACGGAACAGAGAGCCCTGAATTAGACTCACACATGTTCAAATAGTTTTCAATTTGGGCGCCAAAGAAATTAAATGGGAAAAGGAAAAGTATTTTCAACAAGTGGGGTTGGAACAACTGGATATCTGTAAGGAAAAAAAGAAACCTGACTCCTAAGTCAGACAATAAACAAAAAGTTTGTTTCAGGCATACCACAGTCCTAAACACAGAAGTTAAAATTAAAAACCTTCTAGTTAAAAACAGGATAATACTTTCATGACTTTAGTGTAGGCAAAGACTTTTTTGGAGAGAAAATAAAAATCACTAACTGAAAGAGAAAAATCGATAAATTGGATTTCATCATCATAAATTGGAAGGAAGTAAAATCTCACTTCACAGAAGGCATGATCTTATATATAGAAAATCCCAAAGTTTCCACAAAAAACTGTCTTAACTAATAAATGAATTCATTTATTAGTTATGTGATAAATGCTATTTACAGGATACAACATCAACAAACAAAAATCAATCACAATTCTATACATTAACAGTGAGTATTCTCAAAAGGAAATTAAGAAAACAATTCAATTTACAATAGCATAAAAAAGAACAAAATACTAATATTTTATGAACTAATTTATAAGTTATTTGATAAATGCTATTTACAGGATACAACATCAACATACAAAAATCAATCACAATTCTATACATTAACAGTGAGTATTCCCAAAAGGAAATTAAGAAAACAATTCAATTTACAATAGCATGAAAAAGAACAAAATACTTAGGAAGGATTTGAAAGACTTGTAAAAAAAAGACTTGTACACTGAAAACTATAAAACACTGTCGAAAGAAGTTAAAGACAACATAAACAAAAATATTCCATATCTATAGATTTGAAAGACTTATTGTTAAAATGACAGTAATACCCGATGTGTAACCTACAGATTCAATGCAATCCCTATCAAAATCCCAATGACAATTTTTGTAGAAATAAAAATACCCATCCTAAAATTCATAATGGAATCTAAAAGGACTCCCAAATAGCCAAAACAATCTTGAAAATGATAAGCAAAGTTGGAGGACTCTCACTTCCTGATTTCAAAACTTACCACAAAGCTACAGTAATAGGATTAAAGATGGTGGCTGAGTAATAGCTTCCCTGCAACGGGGCACGGTGAGTCTGGGGAGATAAGACTCCAGGTATCTCTGGCTGGTGGGATCTGCCTATAATTATCCCTTTGAGGATACAGGGAGTGAGCAAGGGACTTCTGGACCCCAAGAGGAGGACAAAAACAGTGGAAAACTGGCAAGTGGTTGCGTGTGTTCAATCAACCTAATCCTGCCGGTAACCGTAAGTACAAGCAGCAGTGAGACTGCAAACCGGAAAGGCCTTACCTGTGAACTGTTTCGGTGTTTTTGGACTGGGCACTCAGTTGAACTGCCTTGGGGAGCCTGAGCAGGAGTGCAGAGAACTTTGGGCATTGTCTGGGGCCCCAGAAAGAGCCACTGAGCTGGGCTGCAGGGAGCCATTGAGAGAACTGCCCCAGCAAGCTCCAGCCTCAGGGTCTCAGAGCAAGGATCGGGCAGAACCTAGTAACCTAGTGACTGAGCAGCCTAACAGTGGGGACTGAGCTGCCTTACAGCCTTAAACCTTAGGGGCAGAGTGAGACGGTTTTGGCACACTGGAGCCTTGGGCTGTTGCCCTGGGTGGAGTGCCTTACCATCACAGCTCATAGCAACCTCAAACTCATGGGCTTAGTGTCGCCTGGACCCCCATAAGAGCTGTGCGCAACCCCGCATCAACCGGGCCTCCTCATGCCCTGACCAGGAACTGCAGCAGCCACACAACCCTAAGTCCTCCGTCCTGTGTCCTCCCAGCCTCCACCCTGGCCCGCTCGTCTGGCCAGGGATACTGGTATCCGGGTACCCTCTGGAGCCATCCCTGCCTCTGCGCAGAGCCCTTCTCCTGGCCAGAGACTGCTGGAGCCTTGGGCTTTCTGTGCCCAAGTCACCGGGCACCAGGCACTCCCAGAACCGTGCGCACCACTTCCCTGTTGCTGGATCGATGTGTGTTACACGCCAGAGCTGCTTCTACAACCAGAACTCCTTAGCTGGAGCAGCCCCAGAGGAACTACACAGGGTCACTCCCTACAAAGATCCAGTAACAATAGAGTGATCCCGCTGGGGTCTAATCTTAGAGAGACACCTCCCCAACTCTGAGGACGGCCAGAGGCAATGGTGAAAAACAATCATGAGGTAAAATCAACAGAAAAACTCTGGCAATATGAATAATCAGAGTAGATCAACTCCCCCAAAAATCAATCGGGCAGACACAGAACAAGATCCCATGCACAAACAAATAGCTGAGATGTCAGAAATCAAATTCAGAATCTGGATAGCAAATAAGATTGAATTAGAACTCTAAGCAGTAACCCAAAAGATATCTAAAGAATTCAACAATTTCAAAGACCAAATGACCAAAGATTTTGACACATTGAGACAAGAAG
>CAUYPK010154466.1:0-18426 GCA_963574355.1 Loris lydekkerianus | reverse complement strand
ACACTCAAATTATGAAGTTTAGGTTAAGAATACCACAAAACACAAGAATGGAGAAGCATGAATCCTATGTACTCAATTTTGATATGAGGACAATTAAGGACACGGTGGGGGTGGGGGAAGGGGAGAGCAGAGAGAGAAAGGAGGGAGGGGTGGGGAAAGGAAGAGCATAGAGAGGGAAGGAAGGGGGGGAGGGGCCTTGGTGTGTGCCACACCTTTTGGGGGCAAGACACGATTGTAGGAGGGACTTTCCTAACTAATGCAATCAGTGTAACCTGGTTTCTTAAACCCTCGATGGATCCTCAACAATTAAAACAAGAAAAAATGGTGCTTTAATTTAGTTTTTCGCCAATGACAGATCATGGTGCTCAATGAGAATTTCTTTTTTCTTTTCTTTTTTTTTTTTTTTTTTTGAGACAGAACCTTAAGCCATCGCCCTGGGTAGAGTGCTGTAGCATCACAGCTCACAGCAACCTCCAACTCCTGGCCTCAAGCGATTCTCCTGCCTCTGCCTCCCAAGTAGCTGGGACTACAGGCACCCACCACAACACCCAGCTGTTTTTGGTTGCAGCTGTCCTTGTTCTTTGGCGGGCCCGGGCTGGATTCAAACCCGCCAGCTCAGGTGTATGTGGCTGGTGCCTTAGCCACTTGAGCCACAGGGGCCGAGCCTCAGTGAGAATTTCTAAATCACAAAAACACTCCTAGCATTTACTTGTGTAAGAAGAGTCACTCTTGCTTAAATCCTAGAGCAAAACGTCATGGAAACATTTTATAAAACCAAAGGGCTAGCCTGTATCCCATCACTTTGAGTCCATAGGGACTATGGGAGCCTGAGAGTGTATAGTTAACAGGTTTCCCATATGATCTGACATGCCCCAACTTTGAGAAGCCCTGCCCCAGAGGGACTTGATTTGTTGGCATCTCCTGGGTGGAAATTGCAATCACCTTCTAAATAGACTATCTCAAAATGGGCTCTCTGAAAAAGCCATGCCATTCTCCCTCAGCCTCACAACGGGCTGTCTGGTCTCCCTGTCTGCCTCAGCTGTACCCAAGTTTCTTCTAATGCCATATTTCTGTCTGAATTAACAAATTCAGAAGATTTTTCTATAGAAAAATGAAAATCTAGTTTTATTTGTTAACAAGGTTTGTGTTTTGTAGAATTTTCCATAGTCAGATATAGTATTTCTTTCTTTCTTTCTTTCTTTTTTTTTTTTTTTTTGAAACTAGATATCTCGGCTGGGCACAGTGGCTCATACCTATAATCCTAACACTTTGGGAGGCTGAGGGCGGATGGATAGCCTGAGGGAGAGTGAGACCCCATCTCTACTAAAGATAGAAAAAAAAAAAAAAAACTAGCTAGTCATTATGGTTGTTGCCTGTAGTCCCAGCTACCCAGCAATTTGAAGTTGCTGTGAACTGTCATACCAGGGCACTCTAACCAGGACAACAGAGTGAGACTCTATCTCAAAAAAAAAAAAAGAAAGAAAGAAAAAAACAATGGAAACTGTATATCCTGTCTATCCTTTATTACTATTATTATTGTTTGAAACAGTCTCCCTTGGTCACCCTCGGTAGAGTGCAGTGGGTGTCTTTGCTCACAGCAACCCTCAAACTCTTGGGCTCAAGTGATTCTCTTGCCTCAGCCTCCCAAGTAGCTGGGACTACAGGTGCCTGCCACAACGCCCAGCTATTTTTTAGAGACAGGATCTCTCTCTGGTTCAGGTTGCGAGCCTGAGAGCTCAGGCAATCCACCTGCCTCAGCTTTCCAAGTGCTGGGATTACAGGGTGAGCCACTGTACCTGGCTTTGAATATCCCTTTATCACCTAGGCTGGAGTGCAATGGTAATGGTCATCCGTAGCCCATTGATATAGCTTTGAATTCCTGGGCTCAAGTGATCCTCTTGCCTCAGCCTCTTGGGTAACTGGGACTATAGGCATTTGCCACCATGCCCAGCTAAGTTTTACAACTTTTTGTAGAGGCAGGGTCTCACTGTGTTACCCAGGCTGATCTCAAACTTCTGGCCTTAAGCAATGTTTCCACTTTGGCTTCCCCAAAATACTGGGATTACACACACGAACAACCGAGCCCAGCCTCTAGTGTTTCTTTTAAAGTGGTTGATTGGGGGCACCTGTAGCACAGTGGTTAGGGCGCCGACCACATGCTTCAGGGCTGGTGGGTTCAAACCCAGCCCAGGCTTGCTAAACAAACAAACAAACAAAAATAGTTGGGTGTTGTGGTGGTTGCCTTAGTCCCAGCTACTAGGGAGGCTGAGGCAAGAGAATCACTTAAGCCCAAGAGTTTGAGGTTGCTGTGAGCTATGACATCACGACATTCTACTGTGGGTGACAAAGTGAGACTCTTGTCCTTTTTTTTTGTTTGTTTTTTGTAGCTGGGCTTGAACCCTTTGCCTCTGACATATGGGACCAGCGCCCTACTCCTTTGAGCCACAGGCACCGCCCTAAAGACTCTGTCTTAATTAAAAACAAATAAAGTGGTTGATTGGCATGAAAGTTCAAGCAGACTGAGGTCAGATAATTGGCAAGAACACTTCATAGATGGTGTGGTAGACATCATTAAGAGGCCCATCTGCCATTTTTTTATGTTAATAGCCATTTATCATCATGTTGGTTTGTTAATTCATTAAGGTTTTTTTAATGCTATCAAGGCTGAGTTGAAAGGTTTGTTAATTATCTCTGAATAGCTAATAAATTCTGAACCCAAAATAGAGACACTTGAATATATTTTTATTGATAAAGAGTGACACAGAACCTGGCCTGGATTCCCCATTAGAAGTAATTGCACCCCTTTGGCACTTAGAATGGGCAAAGAATGTTGGCAGCTGTCTTCACCAATCCTTGGTGTGCTATAGAGCAAAGGGATCAGTGCTGACTCTGTACACTCACATTTTCCTGTTCTAACCTTCAGTCTTACCGCTACGCCCCTTTCCTCAGGAACGCACAACCTTCTTTTGCTTTTGGATGCTCACTGGAGGGAGAAGGGGAATCACACCATGGCAGGTCTTCTGTTCTCTTTCTGACTCTGTCTTGAGCTGCCTTGCTTTGATGTGTGACACTCCTTGAAAAGGATGCCCACCCCATCCCTTTGTTGTCAATCCTAAATAATTAGTTTAATACATGGAATAGCCCTAACTTACTGAAATTACTGAAAGGTTAAAAACACCTTTCTAAAAAGTAGCTTGCCAAATAAACAAAAGGCTCCTGAGGATATATGATACTTTAATGTAGATATTGAAAACATGGCTGTACATTGCGCATTTTGAACCCTTAAACAAAGAAAATTATTACCCTTTGCTTTTCTCTTTTAGGAAATTCACACAAATGAAAAGGAAGTAACGGGGAAGGAAGTAACACTTCACTTGTTGCCAGGTAACTGTCATGTTAGCATCATAGCCCATATGGGACTCAAAGCCAGTGATGAATTACATCATCCCCAGTCTTGCTATATATGAACTCCTTTGTTTTAATTCTCTTGCATGTGACAGTAATGAGTTGGACAAAAATATCAAGGTCTTTAGTTCAGTAACTACACACCTGGGCCCTGAGTATTACAATGTCTGCCAAGAATTTCCTCCTCCCCCAAGCTAAAGAAAATAAGCCTAGGAAATTCTCACCTCTTTCACAAGCAGATGAGGCCTTTTTTAGATCATCCCAGTTGGGCCCATTCAGTGTGTTGGTCAGGAAAATGTCAGTTCCCTATAGAGCCTTCACCATAAAAACTCCTGTCCTTGAGTTGGCCTGCCAGGAAAAGCTTTGGTAGGTGGCCTCACACACTTCTCTGCTTGTGCATTTAAGCACGTGTACAGGGACGTTGGGGTTTACCAACCTAGAGCTTCAGTCATTATGAAGTAACCTAGATTGGCTGAATATTTTTGAGATGGAGGGAAGTGACTATAGCTTAAGTTTTAACCATTTCTGAGTTCAGGAACGGAAGCAACTTGTTGTATCCCCTTTCCATGTGGAATATTCTGTGATCTGGGTAGTTAATTTTTTCTTTCTTTTTTCCCAGTCTGAAATAAATTTTTTGGGTAAGATTTTTAGGTACATTTTTCCAAAACAATAGAGGCTTCTTTCTGGAATTCTTTCTTTTATTCCAGTTTATTGAGGGGATATCAATCTGTGTAAGTTTCTGACTGATAACACCTTATCTGGTAAAGTATATTAGACTCCTGTGACCTTTTTGATATTTTTAAATTTCGAAAGTTTTTTTTTCTTTTATTTCAGGTTAATGTGAAGGCACAAACAACTAGGTTACAATATTTGCATTTGTTAGGTAGAATCCCTCTTATAGTTGTGTTCTGTACCCAAAAGGTGTGCCATGTACCCTTACATTGTGCTCATTAAGTAGAAACACACAGCACATCAATCCCCCTCCCCCCAACTTGAACTGAGTTTTTCTCTTATGTTCTCCTAAGTTCCTCTCTTATGTGGGCGTGTATTAGATCATCTACTGGCTTCATATTAATATTTAGTACATTGGATATTTGCTTTTCCATTCCTGTGATATTTTACTAAAAAGAATGGGTTTCAATGGCTCGGTGCCTGTAGCTCAGCAGTTAGGGTGCCAGCCACATACACCAAGACAGGCAGGTTTGAACCTGGCCTGGGCCTGCTAAACAACAATGAAAACTGCAACAAAAAAATAGCTGGGCGTTGTGCCAGAAACTGGAGCAAGAGAATCTCTTAAGCCCAAGAGTTAGAGGTTGCTGTAAGCTGTGATGCTACAGCACTCTACTGAAGGCGACATAATGAGACTGTCTCAAAAAAAAAGAATGGGTTTCAACTTCATACAGGTTAAAACAAAAGATTTAAATTCACCTTTTTTTTTTTTTTATGGCTGAATAGTCTAGTTTAGGGAACATAGTATTCTATGGTATACATATACCACAGTTTGTTAATCCATTCCTGGGTTGATATAGGTGGTTTCCACATTTTGGCAATTGTAAATTGAGCTATTGTTTTTCTGGGTAGATGCCTAGTTTTGGGATTGCAGGGGTCAAATGGGAGATCTAATTTGAGTTCTTTGAGTCAAAGGCTTTTTTTCTGTAATGATGACCTAAGCCTTACCTCACATCACCTGTTGTTTTTCCTTTTCTTGGGGTTCTAGATTCTGGAATCAACTTTTTTTTTTTTTTTAGAGACAAATTTTCACTTTATTGCCCATGGTAGAATGCCTTGGCATCACACAGCTCACAGCAACCTCAACTCCTGGGCTTAGGCGATTCCTTTGCCTCAGCCTCCCGAGTAGCTGGGACTACAGGCACCCACCACAATGCCTGGCTATTTTTTTGTTGCAGTTTGGCCGGAGTCAGGTTTGAACCCGCCACCCTGGGTATATGGGGCCGGCGCCCTACCCACTGAACCACAAGCACCGCCCTCTCTTTTTTTTGGAGACAAGAGTCTCACTTTGTCATCCTCAATAGAGTGGTATGGTATCATAGCTCACAGCAACCTCAAACTGTTTGGCTCAGTTGATGCTCTTGCCTCAGCCTCCAAAGTAGCTTGGACTACAGGCACCGGTCACAACACCTGGCTGTTTTTAGAGAGGGGTCTCGCTCTTGCTCAGGCTGGTCTCCAACTCGTGCGCTTAGTTGATCTGCCTGCTTCAGCTTCCCAAGTGCAAGGATTGCAGGCGCAAGCCACTGTGCCTGGCCCATAGATTCTGGAATTAACTTTCATTTTTAGTTTATGTCTATTGTTATGTCTGTTCTCTCTCCGGGATTACTTGATGGTCTCTTCTGGGTGTACAGTGGTGAGTTTGCAGTCAACTTCTCTGAACCTCAGTTCCTTAAACTAGACTAAGATGATTTGCAATTCCCAATTCTCATGATTCCAGACTCTGTACCTGGTACATACATATTGATTACTATGGCCCAGTATGCCGTGTTTGCAGAGGGTTTCACAAGGAATGTTGTGTTAGCTAGTGCATGCTGATACGGTATCTTATCTTGGTACATGACCATGGGAGGCCCGGCCTGGTCTTGGGAAGAGCCTCATCATTAAAAGCTGTTTGACGTCCAGAGCTGAAAGCACAGGAAGCCTTGCTCACGTGTATTCCACCTTCAGCTTAGCTGAGGCACTTTTGTGGGATCTATTTTAAGCTCTGATGAGTCCCTGACCTCATTGTTTTCTTCATACTCTGTGGTCTCTCTCGAGGTTAACCTGGTGACTGAGCCATCTTCCTGTATTTCCTTAGTGTTTCAGCTGGAGATAATCCCTCGAACGATTAAAAAAAAGCAAAACAAACAAAAAATCCTAGCACCATAATGCATGTTTGAGTGTGTAAAACTCTTATTTTTATATTGAAAGCTAGACTAAATTAATTTTGAACCAAAAATAAACTTAAAGACCTCGTAGGAGATATCCAGAGGGAGATTCTGAGGGCGGAGATGGTTACCTGTTGGATGAGAAGAATATCCCTTTTTTGTTTGTTTTCGTTTTTGGTTGCAGAGCGTTTATACTTAGTTTCTTAGTTTTTCATTTCCCCCGTAGTCTTTTTTTCTTGTCCTCAAGCTTCTCTGCTCCCTAGACAGAAAGGAGCAGTTGAGCAGGAGAGTTGCCCACACCCCTAGGAGACCCTGTGTGTTGGTGGAAGCCCAGCCAAGGCTTTTCTCCGGCTCCAGTGTGCCAGCCTTCCCAGACCACCCTTGCTGTTTATTTATTTTTAATTTTTTTATCCATTCTCAAAAAATCTGTTAGTGGCCTTCCTCTGTAAACAGCAGCCTTGGTGCTGCCTCTCTGTCTGGTCTTAGTCCTGTACAAAGAGATGAATACTTACCTATCTCCCAATCCTAAATCTTTTTGACTATAAAGGCAAGTTCTCTGTCTCCAGGCACTACAGCTTCTCACGTGGGCTGGATGCCCAGAGGGAACAGGAGAGGTGACACATTGAGAGGAAATACTCTCAGCTAAGAAAGAGAGGAAGCATTTTTTTTCCCCCAGAAACCTCTGACCTCCTTTTTCCTCTCATCATGGAGCCAGAATGAGAGCGGTCACACTTGGGGAGGTGACAGCACCTCTCCTGGGCCAGGGAGACACCCTGTTGTCTCTTAGCAGTAACTTTGTTAGAAACGGCTGCTCATAGGAAGGTGGGTTTGGGGTCTAATCTGGGGCTTGCTGAGGACTTATTATGGTATCACTTCTGTGGAACATCTGCGTGGGTCAGAGTAATATAAACATTAACATCTATGCTTGGAAATGCAGCTGAGATCATTACCACCTATTTGGAAGCTTCCGTTATTCCCAGTGAGAAGGCAGAGAAATGCCCTGCAGGCAGGTGCCTCGGCCATCTTGACTTCACCTGCTGACAGCTCCTATTGTGCTTCCCAGTCTCCCCTACCTCTGTAGCCCCTGCTGGGCTGAGGATGGTGAAGTTCTGCAGTGCTGCACTATACTGTATCTGTCCTTTGTAAATGGGGCTGGAGAGCTTTCAGTGTTTGCTTGCTGTATCTTTCTTGAGGTCTTTAAGGAGGACTTGTTTTGATTTCTCCCAGGTGAGCAACTGCTTTGCGAGGCCAGCACAGTTCTGAAATATGTCCAGGAAGATTCCTGTCAGCATGGGGTCTACGGGAGACTGGTCTGCACAGACTTCAAAATTGCTTTTTTGGGAGTTGATGAATCTACATTGGATAATGATGTACGTATGCGTTTGGCTGCCTTGGGGGCAGCAGTGCAGTTGTGGCTCTGTTAGTCTTTCCCTCAGCTTCTCAATTACTCTATCCCGGCACAGAAACACAAAGGACAGAAGTCCCGTGTGTATTGGATGAGTTTGGGAGCAATGCTGCTGTTGTGAATTTGTCTTTTCCCCAGCTTTATAATTTTGAAGGGCACACTATAAACACAAAAAAAAGACAGAAGTCCCTCTCATCACTGGCCTGCTCTTTGTCCTTCAGTATCTTAAGGACCATTTAGAAATTTCCCATCTATGTCTCATGTCATGCTGGTTTGCTTCGACCTCACAGATTGATGTTGTCAACTTTTTCTTAATTTTCTACTGTATTTCAGTGTGGTATATGTCACTCATTGGAACCAAATATACTACTTCCCTATATATATATACTTTTTTAAACTAAACTTTTCCTCAAATTCAGCAACTGAGTTCAATGATTAAAATGATGGTGAATGCAGCCATTGAATTTGGGTTCACTTTATGATTAATCTTAACCTACAAAGTAGTAGCAATGTCCTTGTAAGACCGGCCCCTCCTTAGGAGGAAGGAGCAGTCGAGTAAGAGAATTGCCCACACCCCTAGGAAACTCCGTGTGTTGGTGGAAGCCCAGCTAAGGCTTTTCTCTGGCTCCAGCGTGCCAACCTTCCCGGATCACCCTTGCTGTTTATTTATTTATTTTTAATTTTTTTATCCATTCTCGAAAATCTGTTACTACCCTTCCTCTTTAAACAGCAGCCTTGGTGCTGCCTCTCTGTCTAGTCTTGGTTCGTAGTCCTGTACAAAGACAGCATTTACCAGAAGTGTGCTTCTTCCCAGGTTTTCGTCGTAAAGCTGGCTTCAGGTAGCTGCCTTTTCACAATGTGGAGAAGTGCTCATCACTTCCCCACACTTCTCAAAGGGATCGTGTGTGGCATGTTGGGTTTGTCTGGGAGCAGCCCAGAAATAGCATGTTTTGCTCAAGTTTAAAAAACAAATGCTCACACACTTCACTGCTCCCTTTCTTAGGGATGTGGCTGCATTCCCTCACTTTTCTAAATACATGAGTGGAGAACAATGATTTGCTCTGCCTATAAAGGTAAAACAGTGCACAGAGAGGAGTCACAGTTGTTTTCTTTTGAATTTTTTAGGAAACTCAATTTAAGAATAAGCTTATAGGAGAAAATGACATTACACTTCACTGTGTTGATCAAATTTATGGAGGTAAGTATCAGTTTTCCCTTGGAGTGTTACCAGCCTTTGAAAGTATAGCTGATGATGATGATAATAATTGTAGCCCCCTTTATAATTTAATAATTTTTTTCACACATGTCATCTTATTTAAATTAGTTTTATGGATGATAAAATTGAGATGTGAAGTGGCATGTTTGGGGTCACTTAGTTGGAGGAACTTGAACTTGGAACTCCACACAAAGTCATTATATATTACATGTTGATTGTACTTGTTGCTATCAATGGTAGCTGTATAAATTTTAGCTGATCTGATAAAGGTTTATTGTGTTGCATTAGGATATCTTTCCTGCTGACTAAACAAGCATCTCCTGCCTAGCCTCTCTCTGTTCCACTTACCTATTTTTGTATTCAGGGCATCTTCACATATCCTTCAGTAACCATTTATGATCTCTACACCAGGAGGCACTGAGTGGTCCAAATTCTGAGACAGGGAGGGAGGTGTCAAAGGAGCCATAAGGCCAGAGGTTATCACCACAATAGATCCCTAGCAATCTGTCCTCCATCTTTTTCTTTTTTTTTTTTTTTTAAAGAGACAGGTTCTCATTCTGCCTGGTTGGTCTCGAAACTCTGAGCTCAGGGCAATCCACCTACCTCAGCCTCCCATCCCCTCCATCTTCTATGATCTCAGTTTTCAGAGCTGAGTTTTCTTTAGGTCAGTGGAGTCAGTTCTGTTGACAATGGAATGGCTTTGTCATGCGTTGGCCATGTGTTTACTCCAGAGGAATGAAGAACCCTTACTGCTCTCAGAAGCCAGGGCCCCTGCTGAAGACAGTCACCCAGTAGGCAGACAGTACCTTTCCTCTTACTTTTGTATCCTTGGAAGTTAATAGTCTATGTTATGCTGGCCTCAGTGGCTCACACCTGTAATCCCAACACTGTGGGAAGCTGTGGTCAATTGCTTGTGCTCAGGAGTTCGAGACTTACCTGAGCGAGAGTGAGACCCCTGACTCATAAAAAAAGGAAAACCCCCACCGGGCGCTGGGGTGAGTGCCTGTAATCCCAGCAACTTCCAGAGGCTGAGGCAGGAGGATATCCAGAGCTTGAGTTTGAGGTTGCAGTGAGCTAAGATGCCATTGTACTCTGCTAAGGGCTTAGGGTGGGACTCTGTCTCAACAACAACAACAGCAACAGCAACAACAACAAAACTAAGGGGAAAAAAGATAGTCTGCCTTATTTCCTGCCATATAACAATTTCCCTTCCTGATTTCATCATTGATCCGTAGTGTTTGATGAGAAAAAAAAAACTCTGTTTGGACAATTGAAGAAGTACCCTGAGAGACTCATCATCCACTGCAAAGACCTGCGAGTGTTTCATTTCTGTCTGAGGTACACAAAGGAAGAAGAAGTCAAAAGGGTAACTACTTGCCTAGGTTGTATTTCCCATCAGGTTTTCCCATGAGTTGCAGTGTTTGCTTACATTGCATGAAGGTTGAGGGAGACCTTTCGCTGTGTGAAGGTGAAATTGGTTAGAATCCTATATTCTTTGATTAGAGCATGAGGGGTAATTTGGGAAAGCATGCCTGTATATCATCTTGGCACACAGTACATTTAATCTTTCAATTCATGATGTTTTTATTCCCACAGTCACTAAATGGTGGGAGTGGGTAAACCAGGTCAAGCAGGCAGTTGGGGAAAGGGAATAATGGACAGCTAAAAGTTTATCCCTCTTTCTCCACCTCTGACAGCCTTTCCAAAAGGTAGTAGTGGTGACTTCCAACTCCTTTGAAGAAATGAGTTTACCTCTGGGAGGTAGTGGTTGTGCGTGGAAAGAGGAGGTATACCAGACAGTCAAAAAAGGCTAAGTCATCAGATATACTCTTGGAGACGCTCTTGGATTAAGTAAACTTAATCTGCTGGTTGCCACAGCAAGTTGAGATACATGGGTGAACTCAGAAAGTGGCTGATTCTATTTGATATTTGTTATAACTTCCAAGGTTTCTCTTAAGATATTGAAGGTCATAAATTGGCTACTCTCATAGTAAATATTTCGGGGGGAACCTAGTCTAAGGCCTTTTCATGTATATTGTCTTGCCTACAGTGAGTTATGGACACTTATAGATAACTGCTTACTTAGTATAATCATTAAGTTAGAATAATAAACAAGACTCAGGTGTCTGTTCTGAGGGGGTGGGGAATGGGGTAGACATGGAAAATTCTCTGAAAAGCCAGAAACTTCAGTTTGAATGATGGGTTTAGTCATCTGTCCAAATATACTTTTTGGGGGGGATGATGGACAGACAGTATGACAGATTGATTTCTTTCCCTCATTTTATAGAAGTTCTTAAAAGCCACAAGTCAATCAGAACTGCTAAGTGTCTTGTTATTATCCTTATCAGCTGATCAGCTTTAAGGTTTTTTTGTTTTTTTTTTTTTTGCGGGGGATGGGAGGACAGGATCTTGCTCTGTCTCATGGGCTCGAGTGCAGTGATGTCATCATAGCTTGCTGCAACCTCAAACTCCTAGCCTCAAGGAATCCTCCTGTCTCAGCCTCCCAGGTAGTTGGGACTCCCAGTGGTTCTTAACCTTCCTAATGCCGCAATCCTTTAATACAGTTTCTGTGGGTCTGTATTAAAGGTTAAGAACCGCTGGACTATATGCATGCAACACCATACCTGGCTAACTTTTATATTTTTTGTAGAGACAGGATTCATTATGTTGCTCAAGCTCATTATCAGCTGCAAGTGTTTGATAAGACAAATTTTTGGAGTACCTGACTTCATATGGTGCTTAAGGGTTTTGGCACTTTGTCATTTTTTTTTTTTTTTTTTTTTTTTTAAAAGATAGAGTCTCACTCTGTTGCCCTGGGTAGAGTGTTGTGGCTTCATAGCTTACAGCAACCTCAAACTCTTGGGCTTGAGGAATCCTTTTGCCTCAGGCTCCTGAGTAGCTGGAACTACAACTGTATACACAGCTATTTTTTCTGTTTTTAATAGAGACAGGGTCTCACTCTTGCTCAGGCTGGTCTCAAACTCCTGAGCTCAAGCAATCCACCAGCCTCAGCCTCCTAGTATGCTAGGATTATAGGTGTGAGCCACCGTGCCCGGCCAACACTTTGCTTTTGAGAAATTAGATTAGGTTTTTAAAATTTCCATAGAAATTCAGAGTTTTTAAGAAACCTAACGAAACATCTAGCATTCTCTTGCTTTGACATTATTCAAGAGCTAACATTATTGATACAGACCTCTGTAAGAGTTAACATATTGTTCATTAGAGCCCTAGACACCTGACTCTTACCTCTCTTAAGAGTTCATCTGTCAAAAGAATAACTACAGCCATTGGTTGGTTCTTTTTTAGATTGTCAGTGGCATAATTCATCATACTCAGGCTCCTAAACTGCTTAAACGATTGTTTCTGTTTTCCTATGCAACTGCTGCACAAACCAATACAGGTAAGTCTTTTCTGGGTTTCAACTTGAGGGTAGGCCAGACCCTTCCAATTCTCACCTGAAACCAGTGTGGGGAGCCATCCATGGGTTGTTTTGGGATTTTTGCCTCTTTTCTCTAGCCATTGGTGGTCTACATCACTTTTGTTTGAGTTATTCATGCAGAAGGTTTCAACTTTTTTTTTCCCTATGATCTTTGTTTTATTTGATTGCTAGGATTTGTTCAGGTGCTTCTTATGAAAGATAAAATCAATATATTATAACTGGGAATGTGAGACTATAGGCAGTGATTCTCAACCTTCCTAATGCCGTGATGTCTTTTAATTGTTACAAAGGGGTTGCAACCCACAGGTTGAGAGCCACTGCTAGAGAGACACGAAACTGAAACAAGTTTAAAATAACTGGCCTGTGCCTGTGTTCTTTTTCCACTTAATTATACTTGATTTTGTTTTATATGACTCTAGGGAATGTCTTGCATTCTAGAAAGCTTTTAAATATCCAGAGCATGCTTTATAGCAAATATTTAGGGGTAAAGGAGCAGTTGTGCATAAGAAAAGAACATCAGAAAACTAGTTTGGTAAAAGAAAACCTAAGGTTCCAAAAAGTCCTTTTTTCTTCACTTTGCTGAAAAAGAAAGCAGTCTTTTAAGTAAGAAACTCTGGCCATATGAATTAGCCATTAACCATGCTTGGCATTGGATGTGTTTTCACAGATGGCTGTTTCATCTTTCTCTAGTTCTCTCTCTCTGTCTGTTCACTTGCTCTGCCTATTTCCTTTAAGGTGAAGTTGATGTTTAGTGATCCTGAGTCTTATATGCTCTTTGTTAGGACAGTTGTGGCAGTTTCTTTTAAAAGACACAAAATTTTGTAATAAATGTTTTTGGAATGCAGGGTTGTTTTGTTGCTATCTGCTCACCTACTGAACATTTATTGAATGCTTGCTGTAGGCCAGGCCTTGTGTTTATATGGAGGCAAACAGGACTAAATCCCTGCCCTCAAGGAATTTAAAGTCAAATGGGAGAGGCACCAGAGTGATGTGTCCTCTGATGGAAATGCCCATCCTGTCTGGGGAATGGCAGACTATCAGTGGGAGAAGGCTGTGCCTTGGCTGGTAGTGGAGGAAGTAAGAGTATCCAGTTGGCTTAGAGCAGTATTTAAGACAAAAGGATTGGCATGTACAGAGATGGATATCTCAGAGAACATGTTGCATTTGGGGAATTGCAGTAATCAGTAGAAAAGATTGGTAGAAAAGGTGTCTATCCCATCTGAGTTCAAGTCTTGGCCCAGCTGCTTTCTCACTTGTGTTCCAAGGGATGACATTTAATTCTTGGTGCCTCTGTTTTCTTATTTTATTTTATTTATTTTTTTTGTGAGACAGCCTCAAGCTGTCACCCTGGATAGAGTACCGTGGTGTTAGAGCTCACAGCAACCTCCAACTCCTGGGCTTAAGTGATTCTTTTGCCTCAGCCTCTCAAGTATCTGGGACTATAGGTGCCCACCACAACACCGGCTATTTTTTTTTTTTTTTTTTTTTGGTTGTAATTGTCATTGTTGTTGTTTGGCAGGCCCAGGCTGGATTCAAACCCGCTAGCTATGGTGTATGTGGCTGGTGCCTTAGCCGCTTGACCTACAGGCGCCGAGCCTATTTTCTTATTTTAGAAGACACCAGTACCTCACGACCTTGAAGTCTTCAAGACCTTGAAGGTCTGTGAAGATTATAAATTGTTACATGTGTGACATATGAGGGACAGTCATTAAACGAGACTTAATTGAGAGTAAAACTGAATTTTTTTTCAGGAAGAGTACGTTCAGAAAATTACACTGACATAAAACATACCTTGTATTCATAAAAGGCTGAACATAAAATTTGGTCCTTAAATTTGTCTTTGTAAATGACAGATCTTTTTCCTGTAGCTATATATGCAAGTGCTGATTAACTAGGAGCTGACTTATATCTGTGGCAACATGAGATACACAAATATGATTCTTTTGATTACTATAATTTATATAAACATTTACTGAGTGCACATTTGAAAAATCATCATCTAATTTTAGGAATTCTGTCTCTTCCTTATATTCTGACTCTTGTTCTGTACCTAACATAGGGCAGTTTCTCAGGTGGCCAGCATGTTGGTCAGCATGCCAAGAGTCTTACCTTGATTGACCCTGGCAGTTTTATTACCTTCTGGTGGCTTTTTGTGGTAGAGGCCCAGGATATATGTAGCATCTTTTATTCTATTTTAATTCCATCCTCATTCTTCTCTCTTCCTTCCAACCCCTATATCTATCTATCTATCTATCTATATTTTTTTTTCTTTTTTTTTTTTTTTTTTTTTGAGAAGTAAGGGTTATGACTGACAGATGGTAATTGATGAATTAGCTTTTCATTGAATAGGGGTTTGTAGAGGTGGGTGCTTTGCAATCTGAATACCTTTAATTATTCCTTGCCTTAATTCACAAATAAATTTCAGCTGAGAGGTCCTGAATGCTTATTTATTACATGGCATTTTAGGGAAATACTTGCCTTTATTGCTAAGAGAATGGCATACTTACTCGGCGCCTATAGCGCAGTGGTTAGGGTGCCAGCCTCATACACCAGGGCTGGTGGGTTCAAACCTGGCCCAGGCCTGCTAAGCAACAATGACCACCACCAACAAAAATAGCCAGGCATTGTGGCAGGTGCCTGTAGTCCCAGATACTTGGGATGCTGAGGCAAGAGAATTGCTTAAGCCCAAGAGTTTGAGGTTTCTGTGAGCTGTGACGCCGTAGCACTCTACTGAGAGCGACATAGTGAAACTCTTTCTCAAAAAAAAAAAAAAGAAAAAGAAAGAAAATGGCCTACTGTGCTGAATGGTAGTATGTTATTACTTATGTCCAAGGGGAAATTTTATTTTTTGCATTAGCACTTTATGGAAATTTCCTTTATATCTGCTTGTGTTTGAATTCTAGTTCCACGATTGCCTACCCCATAACCTGGCTAAGTTACCTGACCTTTATGTGTCTCATCTATAAAATGAAGGAAATAATATTACCTATTGTATCATCTACCCTATAGGATTATGTTCATAAAATGTAATATGCGGCTCGGCGCCCATAGCACAGTGGTTACAGCGCCAGCCACACGCCCCAAGGGTGGTGGGTTGGAACCCACTAAGCTAAATAACTACAACAAAAAAATAGCTGGGCATTGTTGCAGGCACCTTTAGTCCCAGCTACTTGGGAGGCTGAGGCAAGAGAAGCATTTAAGCCCAAGAGTTTGAGGTTGCTGTGAGCTATGATGCCACAGCACTCTATCCAGGGCAACATAGTGAGACTCTGTCTCAAAAAAAAAGAAAAAAAAAACCACAAACAAACAAAAAAAACCCCTGTAATATGCCCAGAATATTACCTGGTACACAGTGCTGTATAAACATTAACTATTATTATTATCTATTAACTATCATTATTATTTTTGCTATGATCTGATTTTATTAAATGGAGCAGGTAGGGTAGTTTTATCACTATTTTTCCCAGAAGGTGTAGGTTTTTTTTTTTTTTTTTTTTTTTTTTGAGACCGTCTCAAGCTGTTGCCCTGGGTAGAGTGCCATGGTGTCACATGCTCACAGAAACCCCAAACTCTTGGGCTGAAGAATTATTCTTGCCTCAGCCTCCCAAGTAGCTGGGACTATAGGTGCCTGCCATACGCCTGGCTATTTTGTTGTTGTAGTTGTTATCATTGTTTGGCAGGCCCGGGCTGAATTCAAACCCACCAGCTTCTGTGTATGTGGCTGGCACCCTAGCTGCTAAGCTACAGGAACCCTAGCCAGGTTTGAGTTTTTTAGATGTACAAAGGTTTAAACTTACTTTGGTGGAAAATTTGTGTAAATACCCAAGACTATTTTGGTGCATGCCACCACCACCCCCATCCTCCACAAGCAGTGTTGTGACTTGGGAGAGGACCAAGGACATATCTGCTGTAACCGAGGCTAAATCCTAGTGGGTAGTTGCAGGGCTGGGTTAGGGGCAAAAGTACCCATCACCCTGATGCAGCCCTTGGCTAGCAGGACCTGACCTTTACCATGACTGTCTGATCAGTTTGTGGCCTTTAGTAACCAGCTGTCACACTGGACAAACCTCTTACAGGCAATGCATGATCAAACTGAAGGAGGATTTACATTCAAGAATCTGATATGCTATTCACATCAGTTTGCCATCTTATGCACATATTGGTAGGGCTAAAAATATTTCAGCATTTTAGTATTTGTGCCAAGTCTGTCTTTTAATGCTTCACACAATCTTTTCAATCTTTTTGTGTTATATAAATTATCTCATGGTCAGATGACTGAAAACGGAGTTATAAATTACTCTTGCAAGGAATGGAACAAGAACAATCCATTTCCTACAGTATAAAAAGACACCCTCAATCATAATTTTGGATTACTAACCAAGAAATAAAACAAAGTTAGGCTCAAGCCTTTATTTTGCTTAGATAAAAAGTAGACTTAGTGGAGGAGAGTAGGACCTTAGGAGGTACTTTCACATAATGAAAATTTCAGCCTTCCTGAAAAGATTTGATTATCTTTTAAATTTTGTTTTATTAGCTGCTAATCCCAAGAACCATACAGTAATGTTTGACACGCTGAAGGACTGGTGTTGGGAACTGGAGCGGACCAAAGGCAACATGAAGTACAAAGCAGTGAGTGTCAATGAAGGCTATAAAGTCTGTGAGAGGTAAGCTTGTAAAGCGGGCATGTGCCATACGGTTCACCCCTTTGAAGTGTATGATCTTTTCTCGTGTATTCACAGGTTGTGTAGTCACTATCACAGTCAATTTTAGAATATCTTCAGCATTCCCCTCTGCCCCCAACAAAAAGCCTTTCCTACCCACTAGGAATCACTTCCCATTTCCCCTAAAAAACCTCTCTTGTCCTCCTCCCAAACCCTGGCAACTGTTGATCTACTTTCTGTCTCTAGAATTGCCTGTTCTAGAAATTTCGTATAAATGGAATCATATAATATGTGGCCTTTTATGACTGACTTTGTTCACTTAGCATAATATTTTCAAAATTCATTCATGTTTTAGCATGTATCAGAATTTCATTCTTTTTTATTGACAAATTATATTCCATGGTATAATATTTATCCATTCATTAGTTGATGGGCAATTGGACTGTTTTCACTTTTTGGCTCTTTTGAATGTACTAATACAAACATTCATATATAAATTCTTGTGTGAATATGTTTCTATTCTCTTGGCTATATAAAGTAAGGGTAGAATTGCCAAATCATATGTTAACTCTGTGTTTAACTTTTTGAGGAACTGCCAGACTATTTTCCTCAGAGACTACAGCATTTTACATTCCTACCAGCAGTGTGTCCATATCAATACTGACATTAGAAAAAAAATTCTTAGTGTCTCTTAAATACTCAAAAGTGTGGCTCGGTGCCTGTAGATCAGTGAGTAGGGCTCCAGCCACATGCACCAAAACTGGTGGGTTTGAGTCCAGTCTTGGCCTGCTAAACAACAATGACAACTGCAACTAGAAAATAGGCAAACGATGTGGCGGGTGCCTGTAGTCCCAGTTGCTTGGGAGGCTAAGGCAAGCAAATCGCTCAAGCCCAAGACTTTGAGGTTGCTTCCTCGGCACTCCACTGAGGGCAACATAGTAAGAATCTGTCTCCAAAAAAAAAAAAAAAAAAAAAAAAATACTCAAAAGTTTCTTTTGTTTTGTCATTGTTACTATTATTGTATATAGAATCAAGTATAAAACACATAGAAGCATTTCTGAATTTTATCCTATATATTTCTTTAATCATTCAACAACAAAAAAAATTTTTTCTTTCTATTTTTTTTAATTGTTAAATCATAGCTGTGTACATTAGTGCAATCGCTTGTACCCATTCTAAGATGCACCATAGATCTGGCCCCACCTGTTATCCTCCCTCCACCCAAACCTCCCCCCTCCCTTCCCCTTCCATGACCCTTTCCCCATAGTCTTGTCCTATAGTTGGGTTATAGCCTTCATGTGAAAGCTATAATTTAGCTTCATAGTAGGGCTGAGTACATTGGATACTTTTTCTTCCATTCCTGAGATACATTGCTAAGAAGAATATGTTCCAGCTCCATCCATGTAAACATGAAAGAGGTAAAG
>CAUYPK010154464.1:0-44623 GCA_963574355.1 Loris lydekkerianus | reverse complement strand
CCCATCTACCCATGAATGGATTAACAAATTGTGGTATATGTACACCATGGAATACTATGTAGCCATAAAAAAGATGGAGACTTCACATCTTTTATGTTTACATGGATGGAGCTGGAACATATTCTTCTTAGTAAAGTATCTGAAGAATGGAATAAAAAGTATCCAATGTACTCAACTACTATGAAATCAATATATAATCACCTACACACTCACGTGAATGGCAAAACATAACTATAGTCCAGAAAGTAGAAGGGAAGAGAAGAGAGAGGGGAGGGGAGGGGGAATATTGGAGGAGGGAGGGTATTTGGGGGACCTCACCTAAGGTGCATGATGCAATGGTACATTTCAAAACTATTAAGAAATGAGTATAATTGTGATGGATGTGTTACTAAGTTCAATGTAAGTATTCCACATTGTATATCGAAGCAGTACCCTGAACCCCATAAATGCATCAATGTACAAAGTTATGATTTAATAAAAAATAAAAATAAATAAAAATAAAATAAATTACTCAGTTTCAGTTATTTTGTTATAAGCAACAAAAAAACATACTGATATGTGCATAGGGGGTCAGACCATGAGTACAGTTTGGGTCACATTCCAGCTGTGGAGCCCAGTGCAGTAAACACGGGCAGAAGGATCTGCAGCTCTGAGAAGAACGTTCTACACGTTTTATACACACTCTGGAATTGCTGGTGATACAGGTTGTACTCAAAGCTATAAGGAAAGATGGACAATACTCCTTATCTAGGTACGGTATCCTCCCAAGTAGCCCGGCAGAGCAACGCTGCCCTGACATCAACAGGCATTCTGCTTTCTCCCAGAAGAAGTGTTCAAGGGCCCTGTTGGTGGGCACCTGTAGTCCCAGCTGCTTGGGAGGCTGAGGCAAGAAGATCACTTGAACCCAAGACTTTGAGGTTGCTGTGAACTAAGAGGCCACAACACTCTACCAAGGGTGACCAAGTGAGACTCTGTCACAAAAAATATATGTGTGTGAGAGAGAGAGAGAGAGAGAGAGAGAGATACCAGGCCCAATAAACAGGGTATACAAACCATGGAGTACATCAGAGGCTCTTAACAACCATTATTCCTCAACCCTCCTTCCTCCGGTGAGACATTGGCTTCTAAAGTTTCCTTACTGATAAAATAGCCCAATACATATTCAACATTGTTGAATATGTGAAAACTTGGAAATGAAAGTTTTCATTGGATTGGATGTGAAAACTTAAGGAAAAATAGATACAATCAATTACTTAACACCCAGCCTAGCGTGCTGTAGGAGGTTAATTAATATAACTGCATTCATTCCATGGCACTAGACCAAGAGCCTTTCCAGGGCCCATCCAAAAGGGGCTCCTGCTCTCTCCTCCCAGTGTAGCCTGACATAGCTGGGCCCCTGGTCTCTGTCTATGCAAATTGAGCACGTTAATATTGTTAAATCACAGGAGGAAATTCTTCTCCCCGACTAGAAGCCCTCGAGTTCCTCCAGGCTTATATTAAAGGGATTACAATCCATTTCCTTCCTAATACGGCTAATGCGCTATGGGAAGCCCTCAGGCCAGGGATTAAAGCATTTACGCCTTTAATTAGGAGCAACCCTTCCCTTAGAGGCTGAAACGCAAACAGCCAGCGACACTACAAAGGCCTCCTCCCTGGCACAGCAGGGAGATTGCTCCCTCTCCAGGAGCCTGGAGCCTCCGAGGGCTTAGCAAACACCGCCCTTCTCAAATGAAGCGCAGAAATAGAAACCTCTTCAAGTGAAGAACAAACAAACAAACAAAAAACAGACCCAGCGTTAATTCAGGATCTCCCCGGCACACACAGCAGGGCGGGCAAGAGGAATCCACCCAAGAAGGGGCCCTGCGGAATTACCACATCTCCAGGAGGGGTGGGGGACTCTGCTTGTCTCACACTGCAGTGAGCACACTGGGTCATTAGATTTCAAGTGGATGGCTCTGAAAATTAATACTTGTTTGTGCTTCAGAGAAGTCTGTCCCCAAACGGATACGCTCCCAAGTCCCACTCGCAGATCTGTTATCCTTTTCCATTCTCAATTCATAGAAACTAGCTGGTGCACAGTTTCTCTGCAGTTTCTAGGTACTGCAGGGTTTCTCCAAGCGCAGCCCCGGTGATCCTCTGTGTCAGAGTCCCCTGGGATACACATTAAAATCCAGATTCCTGCTGCCACCTTTCTGTTTTACAATCTCTGGGAGTCAACCCAGGAATCTACCTTTTAATATGCTTTGTTGGTGATAGATAAGAGAAAACCATGGCTGTACCACCCTCAGAGTTTATAGAGGAGGAAACTGATGCCCAGACGCTTCCAGGGATGACCAGGGAGGGACAGAAGCAGACAGCCAACCCCCGCTTGGTCTGATGTGTGTGCAGGGTGGTGAATCCCAGTTTCTGAGAAGTGATACAAAACAACCCAGAAAATTATTACATGGGGATAAGAGCTTGGAGTCTTTTGTTCATTTGTGTAAGGCTGCTGTGCATTGACTGCCTTAGGTGATAAGATTGGGGGAGGGGTGTTAGAAAGGAAGGAGTTTGTGGGATGATGATATAACTTGGAAAACGCAGGTTCTTGTCATCCAGCACTTTACACACTGGTGAAGGAGAAAAGGAAGGAAGTGCTTAAAAGGAGGCAGGAGCAGACGGGCCAGGGTCATTAGGTGTCAAGAGGACTGGAGAAATGGCAGAGGACCGGTGATGAGGAAATCATGTCTTAAGGAGAAGCTTCCCTCTCTTGTCCAAACCTGGCTCTTCCCTGAAGACTCTGCTACTCCATGACCTCTCCTGGGAACTACTTCCTGACTGCTCATACACACCCACATTCCTTTTCTCTGGACATTTATGACATTCCAGCTATTTGGTTATGTGTTTTTTTACTTCCCTCCAAAAATTTGAACTGCCTTTCCCTCTTGACTTGTTCTCAGTCTACCGAGCTCGACCTGTAAAGACTAGACCCTCAATATTGCGATTTTGCAGTTGAACTCAGCTCTACTACTTACACACTACATGTCTTTGTGTAAGCTGTCTATATTTTCTTTTCAATTTCCTTCCAAAGTGGTAAAATGAATAAAAAGCCTGCCTTGCAGGAGCCTGCAAATGCTTTGTTCAGCTTAATACTTAATATATAGTACACGCTTAATAAATGAGAGTATGAAGCATGTCATACAACACTGACACTATAAAAGAGACTTTTTTTTTTTTTTTTTTGAGACAGAGCCTTAAGCTGTCGCCCTGGGTAGAGTGCTGTGGCATCACAGCTCACAGCAACCTCCAACTCCTGGGCTCAAGTGATTCTCCTGCCTCCGCCTCCCAAGTAGCTGGTACTACAGGCACTTGCCACAACGCCCAGCTATTTTTTGGTTGCAGCCCTCATTGTTGTTTGGTGGGTCCAGGTTGAATGCAAACCTGCCAGCTCAGGTGTTTATGGCTGGCGCCTTAGCCGCTTGAGCTACAGGTGCCGAGCTGAAAGAGACCTTTTTAGAAGATCAGTGTGGGGAAAGCATGCAGCATTGTCAGGGAAAAAGAAGAAGAAATGACAACAGCCAGAAGCTCCACAAACCACTGGGACCCTTGAGAATTGACTGGACATTAGAAAGTAATGCTAACAACAGAACTCGTCCTCTGTGCTGGGTACTGTCTTGGAAGCTTTATGTGGGTTTACTTCATTTAATCATCACCCTTCCCTACCCTTTTTACTCTTCCCCTTTTGTAAATAAAGAAAATGAGACACACATGGCTCGGTGCCTGTAGCACGGTGGTTATGGTTCGAGGCTGGCAGGCTCAAACCCAGCCTGGGCCAGCTAAACAACAATGACAACTGCAACGAAAAATAGCCAGGCATTGTGGCTGAGGAAAGAGAATAAGAGAATCGCTTAAGCCCAAGAGTTTGAGGTGGCTGTGAGCTGTGACGCCACAGCACTCTACCGAGGGCAACATAATGAAACGGTCTAAAAACAAAAACAAAAAAAAAAAAAAAAGAAAAGAAAGAAAAAGAAAACAAAATGAGGTATATAAAGGATAGGTGTATTAGTCAGGGTTCTCCAGATAAACAGAACCGATAGGGGATTATATATATATATGTGTGTGTGTGTGTGTGTGTGTATATATATATGCATATATATGTATTTTATAGGAACTGGCTAACATAATTATAGATGCTAAGAAGACCCTTCAAACTTGAGAACCAGGATTATTAAACCAGTGGTCTAATTCACTGAAGGCCTAAATCCAAAGGCTTGAGAACCACAAACACAAATGTCCAAGAGCAGGAGAGTAAGCATGTTCCAGCTCAAACACAGAGCAAATCTGTCCTTCCTCTGCCTCTTTGCTCCATATAGTCCCTCAGTGAATTAGTTGCCTGCCCACATGGGGAAGGGCAATTTTCTTTACTTAGTCTATTGATTCAAAAGGTAATCTCTTCTGGAAATACCCTCACAGATCCACCCAGAAATGGTAGGGATTTTTTTGTTTGTTTTTTGAGACTGAGTCTTCCTTTATTGCCTTCGGTAGAGTGCCCTGGCATCACAGCTCACAGGGACCTCAAACTCTTGGGCTCCAGTGATTCTCTTGCCTCAGCCTCCCAAGTAGCTGGGACTACAGGTACCCGCCACAACACCCAGCTATTTCTTAGGGACGGGGTCTCCCCCTTGCTCAGGCTGGTTTTGAACCTGTGGGCTTAGGCAATCCACCTGCCTCGGCCTTCCAGAGTACTAAGATTACAGGCGTGAGCCACTGTGCCCAGCCTACAAATGGTATTTTAAAAGCCACCTGGGCATTCCTTAGCTCAGTCAGGTTGACACATAAAATTATCCAACACAATAGATGATGTGCTCAGGGTCACATGTAGCTAAGAAGTGACAGAAGCAGAATTTCACTCTCAACTGCCTGGGGTCAGAGTTCACACTCAACCACTGCATCAAACGGCCTCTGTACACATTGTGAGAAAGAGACAGAGCTCTAAAGAGGGCAACCTATATGCCAGAATTTGGGAGATAGCCATTTTTATTGTTGTTGTTTGTTTTTTTTTGAGACAGAATCTCAAGCTGTAGCCCTGCGTAGAATGCCATGGTGACATCATAGCTCACAGCAACCTCCATCTCTTGGGCTCAAGTGATCCTCTTGCCTCAGTTTTTTGTATTTTTTAGTAGAGACGGGATCTTGCTTTGGCTCAGGCTGGTCTTGAACCCGTGAGCTCAAGCAGTCCACCCTCCTCAGCCTCTCAGGGTGCTAGGATTACAGGCATGAGCCACTGTGCCCAGCCAGATAGCCTTCATTTTAAAGGATATCCTGAAATTCCCTGAGAAAGAGCAAAATGGCTCCTGATCTAGAAGCTGGCACCACAGCCAAGCCATGTTATTCTACTAGTGAGGACAAACAACTTCACGGAATAGATCAGACAAGTCCATTATGGATGAAGTGGATAATGGATGAAGACAAAAACAAAACCCCTCCGTATCATGTCTCAACACAGATCAAACATGAGCATTGTCCAAGACACACACACAAAGGAGGCAGACCTCTGTGTCCGGCTCATGATGACTAATGCTTCTCAACCTTGACTTATTCCTCTGCCTGACAGATAAGAATTATTAAGACATCCAATCACAGAGCTGCATCTGTTTCCCAACAGCATCCAATCCAGAGCAAAGCCTCATTCCCTTAAACCTTCCCCAAGTCACCTAGTACAAGCTCAAATCCTACAATACATATTTGCTAGCACCCCATTCTAAAAGTTTCCTATTGTTTGTGTTCTTCCTATTTGCAGCTAGGAATAAATTCACCTTGCTCAATTCCAGGTGGGTTCCTCACAGTCTTTGGATGGAAGTCATTGACATACCATTGAAAATCCCTACACAAATGGCCAAGAAACATGAAAAAATGCTCAACATTACTAATCATCAGGGACATGCAAATTAAAATCATAATGAGTTACCCCTTTACTCCAATTCTAGTGGTGGTTATTAAAGAGTCAAAAACAATAGACATTGGCATGGTGAAAAGGGAACACACGTACACTGTTGCGGAGATATAAATTGTCCAACCTCCATGGAGATTTTTCAAAGAACTAAAAATAGATCTACCATTTCATCCTGCAATCCCACTCCCGGATATATACCTAGAGGAAAAGAAATCCTTTTGCAGCAACTTTGATGGAACCAGACACCACTAACCTAAGTAACTGGGGAATAGAAAAATCAATGCCACATGTTCTCACTTATAAGTGGGAGCTAAACTATGGCTACATAGAGGCACTCAGAATGGTGTAATGGACATTGGAAACTCACAGGGGAAAGGGTAGAAAGTGGCAAGTGATGAAAAATAATTACTGATGGAGTACAATGAACATTATTTGAGTGATGGGCACAGTAAAGTTCAGACTCCACCACTCCACGATGTATACATGTAACAGAATTCAACGCGTATCCCCTCAATCTATTAAAATTAAAATTAAAAAAGAAGAAGAAAATGCCCAATCCTTTGATAAATGTAGAAAAATATTAAAAACTTTTGAACAAAGGTTTTGGTAGCTGTTTCCCAGACTTCCTCTCCCAGTCAGAACCTAAGTCCTTTGTGGCTGTGTCATCACTGGAGCCTCAGAAAGGATCACTGGTATTACCTTTGTCTATTTCATTTTTGTATTTGTCAGATCTCCTCAGCAGAAAGGGAAAAGAATTCTCTGTAAAAGTGAGAATCAAACCAAAACCAAAGAATTGTTGAGAAGACTCAGTAGTAGAACAGTTGCCATGTCTGGTTCCAGGGAGAGAGATTGTAATTTTTAATTTGTTTTATTTTTTTGTTCAGAAAAGCTTCAGTCCTTTCAGCAATGCTCAAAACCTCTTTAAAAAATGTATCCAGGGCCAGTGTGGTGGTTCACAGGTGTAATCTTAGCACTCTGGGAGGCCGAGGCAGGTGCATTGCTTGAGCTTATGAGTTCAAGACCTGCCTGAGCAAGAGTAAGACCACATCTCTAAAAACAGATGCATCCAGGAGTTTTGGCAGGTGCCTGTGGTCCCACTTACTTGGGAGCCTGAGGCAAGAGGATCACTTGAGCCCAAGAGTTTGAGGTTGCTGTGAGCTGTGATGCCACGGCACTATACTGAGGGCAACAGAGTAAGACTCTGTCTCAAAAAAAGAAAAAAAAAAAAGAAAGAAAAGAAAAGAAAATGTAACCTCTGTTAAAAAGAATCTCAATCTTTTCATATGTTTAGCAAAAGATTAGGCATTTTCGAGGAATAAAAATAACAAATAGCAATTAAACACATCATTATAAATAAACATAAATGTGATTTTCTACCTATCAGATTGCCAAAACAAGATAAAAATATAATTTCTGAGGAGAGAGGGGGATGGGGGTCATGTTGTATGGCACACCTCTTGGGGGTGGAACATAATTATAAGAGGGACTTTATGTAACAAATGCAATCAATGTAACCTAATTCTTTGTACCCTCAATGAATCCAAAACAATTAATATATATATATATATATGTATGTATATAATTTCCAGTACTGACATGAGGAAACAGGCACTTGTAACCTATTTGAAGGTACCTGCCAAAAATTTAAAAGTCTGTACCCTCTGACCTAGCAATTACACTTCTAGGCGTCAGTCTTACATCGATGATCACTCGCTTGTACAAAGACATTTCATTATGGGATTTCTTGAAATAGCAAAAACCTTCAACAATGTAAATTTACAGAACAACCTAAATCAGCAGGAATTGGTTTAAAAAAGTGGGTGCATACATGCTATGAAATGTCTTTTTTTTTTTTCTTGAGACATAATCTTATTCTGTGCTAGAGTGCAGTGGCATCGTCAGCTCTCTGCAACCTCAAACTCATGGGCTCAAGTGATTCTCTTGCCTCAGCTCCCCAATTTTCTGGGACTACAGGTGCAGACCACCACACCCAGCTAAGTTTTTCATTTTTTGTAGAGGCAGGCTATCTGTGTTGCTCAAGCTGGTCTCAAACCCTTGGCCTCAGGCAATCCTCCTGCTTTGGCCTCCCAGAGTGCTAGGATTATAAGCCTGAGCCACCTCTCAGGACCTTCAGTACATCTTTAAAACAAAATAAGGTTAGGCTCAGTCTCCAGAGCACAGGGTTATGGCGCCAGCCACATACACCAAAGTTGGCAGGTTCAAACCCGGCCCTGGCCAGCTAACCAGCAATGACAACTGCAACAAAAAATAGCCAGGTGTTGTGGCAAGCACCTGTAGCCTCAGCTACTTGGGAGGCTGAGGCAAGAGAATCACTTAAGCCCAAGCATTTGAGGTTGCTGTGAGGCATAACGCCACAGCCCTCTACTGAGGGCAACATAGTGAGACTCTGTCTCAAAAAAGTAAAATAAGAAATAATTTTCATACCCTTGGGGATAGCTGGATAAAATCCTTTGGCCCAATGGCCTAGAAATGGAATGTCAAATTATAGCTCTTGGGGTCATTCCCATAATAAATCCAACGTGTATTCTGGGAGTGCTTACAATTGATTGCTGTTGCTGATGGTAATGATAATGAAGATTCTATGCCCAAAGAGTTGGAAGAAGGGTGTTGTACCAAGAAGATATCACTCTGCCTAAAACTTACTACAACATATTAGCACAGCTTATTTTGTCTCCTGGTACCTCTGTCAACTTTCCTAAATTCTTTCAAATGCTTTTTGGGACATAAATCCAGGGTCAGTGCTGGGTCAGGCCATTTAGATGTTGAAAGGGCTAGGTGATCAGTAAGTCACACCCCATTCTCTCCCTGTCTGACCTGGCACTGGAGACGTAATCTATGAGAGAATCTCCCTTCATGCCATCACATTGAAATGAAGTGCAGAGAGGACCATCTTCCCCAGGAATTGTGTTGACAGATCCGTCAGTCACTTTGAGGTCAGCCCCTCATACCTCAATGCAAACCTGGAAGCAAGAAGTTGAGAAGAAGACTGACTTTCTGGGTCACAAACACTTTCAAATTAAGTTAGTGGATCTTAAAATGAGGTCTTTGGACCTGCAGGGGTGAATGCTCAGAATATAGAGTCTCAAGTCGCCCCTTCATATCTTCCCAATCAGAATTTGATGAGGAATGAAAGTGAGGCACAGGAATCAGCATTTTAAACAAGTTTCCAAGAGAATTCTTTTGTACCTTCATGTCTGGTAACCAATGAAGAAGACCTTGGTGATATGTTTTGTCCATGGGCAAATTTTTTGGGATCTCATTATGTCTGATTTAATCTCCATGTGAAGCATTTTTGCAAGCAGTCAAGTGACCCTACATCTAGCCCATAATCCTGGTATAGAAAATAATTAGAAATAAATGAAGATTGATTTTAAATGGGCTCCTCTGTGTATATTCCAGCAATATTGGACATAAGGTAGCACCAGAAACAATAGTAATTAAATTAGGAAATGAAATAAGAAAACTTCATGACAAATTACACAGATACGTGCCATTTACTGATTTACTTTACTATCATTTATGAAATAGTTCAGAAATATATATAAAAATTTGTCTTCAGCTCTCAGAGATTTCTTCCGTATTTGTATTCATTTGTAACAGGTAGTATACACAGGTAAAATTTTATTTTCCCTACTCTTCCTAGCAAGACCTTGAGGATAATTGTGCCATTGCTTAAGACCAATAGATTACCTGTGTGTTAACAACACCCAAAAGATCTTACCATTCCCTCCCTCCGCTCCTTCCTTCCAATACCTATTGAGTAACTGCTATATGCCAGGCATTGTGTATATAAATGAACAAAGAACAGGACCTGATCTTCAGGAATGAGTTTATAAATACACTTAAATTCATGAACTCATCCAAGAAAAAGTGCCTCATTGCTGAACATCACTACAGTCACCTTTGAAGTACTCCCCTTGGAAAGCTATGCACTGACACCAGCACCTAGTCCACCCTTCAAAGAAATTTTGGAACTCTTTTTTTTTGGAATGGCCATCAGAGCTGTCATCATATTACCTTTCATGTCATCAAAATGTCTTCCTTTCAATATTTCTTTTATCTTTTTTTTTTTTTTTTTGAGATAGAGTCTTACTATGTCACCCTCAGAGGAGTGCTGTGGCATCACAGCTCACAGCAACCTCAAACTCTTGGGCTTAAGGACTACAGGCACCTGCCACAACACTCGGCTGTTATTATTATTTTTTTTGCAGTTGTCATTGTTGTTTAGCAAGCCTGGGCTGGGTTCAAACCTGCCAGCCCCGGTGTATGTGGCTGGTGCCCTAACCACTAAGCTGCAGGTGGTTAGGTGCCAAGTCTATCTCTTTTATCTTTGAATAAAGAAAAAAATCACTGGGGGCCAGATCATGTGAGTAGGGATGGTGTTCCTAAACAGTTATTTGTTTACTGGCTAAAAACTCCCTCACACACAGTGCTATGTGAGCTGGTACATTATTGTGATGCAAGCGTCACACCTGTCCCATGCCAAAATTTTCAGTTAAAATTGTCCTGTTTCTCTATAAATGTTTACTGGGTCTGCTATCCCTTTCACAGTCAGTCACAAATTTTGACACACAATCCAATGCATTTTTGCAATGTTTTTATCAGTTCTGCTCATTCATGACCACCTTGACCTCCCTTCATCAGTGATACTTTCTTTCCCCTCAGAAAAAAATTTAATCCATTTGTACGTTGGCATTTTCTTCATGGAATTATCCCCACCAACTTAGACTAACATGTCCCTGATTTCACTTCCGCTCTTACCAAGTTTAACAAGAAATGTAATATTTGTTCACTGCTCTAATTCAAGCTCTGCTATTCTTACAATGGCACACAAAAACACACAATAACAATAATGAACACTTCTCAGCACACATTGACACAACCCGAGCTGTGAAACACTGATATATATCAAGGTTATGAAACCTTACCAAATTCTTTGTACAGTGCTACCAACATAAATGAATGGTAGTGAGCTCATGAACTTAATTGTCAGACTACACCCCCCCACACATATATACAAAAGAACCTCCACAATGGACTGACCACCTCCTTAAGTTGACCTAATTTTCATAGATCAGACAGCACCACATATAATATGGTAAGCCTAGTTTCTGATGTTGACCACCTCTGTGTGTTGACGAGCTTATTACAGTCCCTTCGATGGTCAACTTACGGAAGTTCTACTGTGTGTATGTGTGTGTGTATACACATATGTATATATATGTAATCACATTAAGTATAACTATATAAAGAATTAGAAATACTGCACAAAACCTCTTGTCCATAGCCACTCTTTTATTTTATTGCATTTTATTTTTTTGAGACAGTGTCTCACTCTGTCCTGGTGTCATGATAGCTCACAGCAACCTCAGTCACTTGGGCTCAAGAGATCCTCTTGCCTCAGCCTTCTGAGTAAGATGGGACCCACCACTACACCCAGCTAGTTTTTCTATTTTGAGTAGAGAGAGGGTCTCACTCTTGCTCAAGCTAGTCTTGAACTCCTGAGCTTGGACAATCTACCTACCTCGGCCTCCCAGAGTGCTAGGATGACAGACATGAGCCACCATGCCTGCATAGCCATTTTTAATGATGACTGTGCAGAGAACACAGAATTAGGTTTAAACTCAGTGCTCTACCGCTTGTTAGTAGGCTTTCTAGGCAGGTTATCTAGTTCTGCAGCCTCTCATGGAAAGCGGAGATAAAAGTGCCTACCTTGTAGTGTAGTTAAATGGATTAAAAATAATACTTTTGAAGCACCTGGTACACAGTTGAAGCTCAATAAATTATAGCCACACACACCTGACCCAAACCAAACCTATTTAAAAAAAAAAAAAAAATCAGCAGGGTGCAGTGCCTCACACTTGTAATCCCAGCACTCCGGGAAACCGAGGTAGGTGGATTGCTTAAGCTCACAGGTTCAAGATCAACCTGAGCCAGAGAGAGACCCCATCTCTAAAAGTAGCCAGGCATTGTAGTGGACACCTGTAGTCCCAGCTACTTGGGAGGCTGAGACAAGAGAATCCCTTGAGCCCAAAAGTTTGAGGCTATGACGCCACAGCACTCTACCAAGGGCAACAAAGTGAGACTCTGGGTCAAAAACGTGGTGTGGATGGGCGATGCTCATTGGAGGCTGCTTTTAATATTCATTTGATCTGGATTTAACTGATAAGCAAAAGTTGTAGGGGTTTGCACGGGGGCCTGTGGCAGTGTCTGTAACATCCTAGATTCCAACATTTGATTACCCAGAGGAGTGGATATTATGGGGAGAAAGTGGGCCTACCACAGGACATTTGCTTTTCTCAACTTGCTACTAACCTCGAGTTACTCTGAGCAGCTCATTTAATTAGAGGGAAGGACGGAGGTACAAGCAAGTAATATGGGGGGAAGAGAGACAGAAAGCGAGAGAAAGGGAAAGATCATCACAGAAGCTGAGACATGTTTTCCCTATGACCCAAAAAGTTCTAGAGGGCAAGAGGCCTGTCATTTTCTTTTCCATTATTTCCCTAGGATCCAACCATAATAGGTCTCATAAAAATTAGCATAAAAGTAACATATTAAGACCCATGCTAAGTTCTTTTCTCTCAATTCTCAGAATCAGGAACAACTATACCTTTGGGGGGAAAAAAAATGGACTTGTGGCCAGGAGCAGTGGCTCATACCTGTAATCCTAGCACTCTGAGAGGCTGAGCCGGATGGATTACCTTAGCTCAAGAGTTTGGGACCAGCCTGAGCCAGAGTGAGACCCTGTCTCTAAAAAAACTAGCGGGGCTAGCACCTGTAGTCCCAGCTACTTGGGAACCTGAGGCAAAAGGATCATTCGAGCCCAAAAGTTTGAGGTTGCTGTGAGCTATGACACCATAGCACTCTATCAGAGCAACAAAGTGAGACTGTTTCAAAAACAAAAAATGGACTTGTTTTTAATTTTGTGGATACCGACAATCATAGGACCATGTTTACCTTTTTTTTATGTCTTCATCACAATCTAGAGTTGCCTTGTTTGTGTCTTTTTGTGTTTGTATTTGCTTGCATCCAGCCACCAGCACGAGGTTGCTCACTGCAGAGGAACAGGGAGCCAGGAGTCCAGTCAGCTGCATCCTACGCTGGCTATGGGTCATCTTTAGCCTGTTTCATCTTTTCCTATTCTTACTTTCTCTCTTTACTATTTTTCATCATATGTATTTTTGAATTTTTGTTTTGTTTTGTTTTATGAGACAGAGTCTCATTTTGTCACCCTTGGTAGAGTGCTCACAGCAACTTCAAACTCTTAGGCTCAAGTAATCCTCTTGCCTCAGACTCCCAAGTAGCTGGGACTACAGGTGCCTACCATAATGCGTGGCTATTTTCTTAGAGATGGGGCCTTGCTCTTGCACAATGCCCAGCTAGTTTTCAGAGACAAGGTCTTGCTCTTGCTCAGGCTGGTCTTGAACTCATGAGCTCAAGCAATCCACCCTCCTCAACCTCTCAGAGTGCTAGGAGTACAGGTGTGAGCTACCGCGCCCAACCTACATCATACGTATTTTTGCAAGTCACCCCAAATCGCTTTTTGGAATGAGGCTAGGTAGAAACAAGTACTGCATTAGTCCACAGAATCCTACAGAGATGAATTAACTCCTTTATTCAACTTATTCCTTTGCCAGTGTCTGTTGCACACCCGTCACTATGCTTGGGACAGGGTGACAGATGCTAAACAAGTAGACAAAAAAAAAAAGAAAATTTCTTATGAGGTACAATTAGTGCAAGGTAAAAAATAAACAGGAAAATGGGGGTGGGCAGCAGAGTTTCTATAAGATGGTGCAGGGAAGGCCTATCTGAGGAAGTACCGTTTAAGCAGGAACCCAAAAGTCAGGGGATTGGGGTGGGTCATCCCAGGTGAACAGCTGGAACGACCAGCTGGGATTAGCTGGGTGGGTTTTAAAAGTGGCCAAGGATGTATGTATGAGGCAGATGGGACAGTCAATGGGAGAAGACAGAGGAAGGTAGCAGCCAGCACTGGGACCAGGCAGATGAGGAGCGTCAATTCTGTTCTCTGTGCAGGGGAAAGCCCCCTGTGAGCCTGGAGGCAACAGGATCTGATCCATTTTCAAAGATTATTCTTCATTTGTATTACAGAATATCACCCAACCACAAAAAGGAACAATTACTGTTGTACGAGAGCTTGGATGGATGTCAAGGGCATTCTGCTGAGAAGGGGAAAAAAAGCCAATCTCAAAAAAAAGGATTACATACTCCATGATTCCATTTATACAGCATTTTTTTTTAATACAGCATTTTTAAAATGACAAATCATTGCGATTAGGGCTGCCAGAGGCTAGGGACAGGGTGAGGGGAGTCGATTGGGTATGACTATGAAGGGAAGCACAAAGGGGATCTTCGCAGGGATGGAACAGTTCAGCCTCGTGACCAAATCTACACTGATGATAAAACCACACAGCCTGACAAACGTATGCCACACAGAAATAAGTACAGGTAAAACCTGAACATCTGAATAAGCACCATAGCTTGCACCCATGTCCATTTCCTGGTGATTTTAGTGGAATACAGTTAGGTAAAGCAGTGACATTGGGGGAAGCTGGATGAAGGGTCTAGGAGACTGCTCTCTGCCACGCTTGCAGCTTCCTGTGAACCTATAATCATTTTCAAAATAAAGAGCTTTTTTCCCCAAAAGTTCACTGTCTTTGTGTGGGGAGAAAGAGTGGATGTGGGAAACAAGAGGATGATAGAGAGGTGGTAGTGGAGATGGTAAGCCCAGAGGGAGGGAAGAGTTTTAGGGGCTACTAATGAGATGGATGGAAGGAAGGGGAATCTCTGAAGGGTGGAGGCACCAATCACGGAAATGGTGAACAATAAGGGAACACTAGGCTTGTGTGGGTGACAGACCTTTTTGTTGGTCATTGTGAAAAACTTTGCATAAAGGAACCAGGCTTTAAACATGCAGTTAAATTATGTACATTAGAGGGACCTTACCTAAAAAATGCAATCAGTGTAACCTGGTTTATTGTACCCTCAATGAATCCCCAACAATAAAAAATAAAGAAATGGAAAAAAAAAAATTATGTACATTAAAGCTCTGAATGTATGCAACCACTACCCAGGTGAAGAAATAGAACTCCGCCAATCACTGGCTTCATGGTTCCTCCTGATCACAAATATCCCATGGAGGAAACCACTGCCCTGATTTTTAGAGTAATTGCATCCTTGATTTCCTTTCTAGTTTTACCACCCAAGTATGCACTGGCCATGTCCAGTTGGAATATCTAAGTGGATGCTTTCTTTTAGGGTTTGGGGGGTTTTGTTTTTGTTTTTTGTTTGTTTGTTTTGAGACTGAGTCTCACTCTGTCACCCAGGCTAGAATGGTATGGGCATCAGTCTAGCTCACAGGAACCTCAAACTCCTCGGTACAGCAATCCTCCTGCCTCAGCCTCCTGAGTAGCTGGAACTACAGATGCCTGCCACAATGCCCAACTAATTTTTTCTGTTTTTAATAGATCCTGGGTTTAACTCTTCCTCTGACTGGTCTCAAACTCCTGAGCTCAAGTGATCCATCCGCTTTGGTCTCCCAGAGTGCTAGAATTACAGTACTGAGCCACTGTGCAAAGTATGGAGCTCTTTAGAGTTAAACATCTACTTGGGCCAGGCGTAGTGGCTCACACCTATAATCCTAGTACTCTGGGAGTCCAAGGCACAAGGATAGCTTGAGCTCAGGAGTTCAAGACCAGCCTGAACAAAAGTGAGACCCTGTCTCCACTAAAAATAAAAAAACTATCTGGGCGTAGTGGTCCAAGGCTGTAGTCCCAGCTATTTGAGAGGCTGAGGCAAAAGATCACTTAAGCCTTAGAGTTTGGGGTTGCTGTGAGCTATGATGACACGATGGCACTCTACCCAGGATGACAGAGTGAGACTATGTCTTAAAAAAAAAAATCGGCTCGGTGCCTGTGGCTCAAGCGGCTAAGACATCAGCCACATACACCTGAGCTGGCGGGTTCCAATTCAGCCCAGGCCCGCCAAACAACGAAGGATGCAACCCAAAAAAAAAAAAAAAAAAAAAAAAATAGCCAGGCATTGTGGCAGGCACCTGTAGTCTCAGCTACTTGGGAGGTGGCGGAGGCAGGAGAATCGTTTGAGCCCAGGAGTTGGAGGCTGCTGTGAGCTGTGATGCAACAGCACTCTACCCAGGGCGACAGCTTGAGGCTCTGTCTCAAAAAGAAGGAAAAAAAAATCCCCAACAATTAAAAAACAAACAAACAACAAAAAAAAGTGAGCTATGTACTTCTAACTATCTCAGCAGGTTTTCAAATACTGCCAACTCCTCATATCTTAGAGGCCATTCATCTGGAGGCAGGATAAAGAGACACCCATGGCAACATCATGTGCACTTCAATAGCACAAACATTTGAAAAACATGGTGAAAGCTTTAGGCCTTGCTGCAAGATGTCCTTCAGACCTTGCTATCTTCTTCCTCTTCCTCTTCCTCTTTTAGATAGAGTCTTACTATGTTGCCCTGGGTAGAGTGCTCTGACATCACAGCTCACAGCAACCTCAAACTCCTGGGGTCAAGCAATTCTCTTGACTAGAGGCACCTGCCACAATGCCGGGCTATTTTTTGTTGTTGTTGCTGTTGTCATTGTTGTCTTAGCTGGCCTGGGCTGGATTCAAACCTGTCAGCCCCGTTGTATGTGGCCGGCGCCCTACCCACTGAGTTACGGGCGCTACCCTGCTATTTCCTTCTTTTCATCTCATTACTCATGAAGTCTTAAATGTTGAGCTTATTTCCAGAACAATACCTTTTAAGAATAATTCAATAGATTGGTGAGCCCACAGTGCATCTATTTCTGCAGACACGTGTGTCCTTTTGCTTCTCAGGACCAGAGATGTGAGCAGCTAAAATGGACTGCTACTTCTGCCCTGCCTGCCTTGAGCAATGGCCCTTCCCATTTCTCACAGCATTGATCTCATTGGAAGGACAAGGCCCACCCATGCCACCCAAGAAAGGGCTCCATTCCCAGCGAGCACCATCTAAGGTAGGAAATTTACACTGATGTTACTGCTGACAGCCACAGAGATAGGATTGTCGGGCTGAGAGTTGTCACAGAATCAGTGAGCACTGATCGGGTCATAGAGGCAAAGCAGGGCCTAGTTGGCTGCAGGAAGGGTTGGGGAGCCCTGCAATTCTGAGGCTACTCCTTTGAAACTTTTTTCAAACTATGCCTTAGGCAACCCATACCACCTGGTGAAGCCTTGCTCAGAATGCTACAGGTGGATTTTGTCCTCAGAGTGAGTGCTCTCACCCTCTCACCACCACAGCTGTTGAAAGCATCCTTCCCCTCCACATTCCTCCAACCTGCTCTGCCTCTAGGACCCTTCCAGTTGTCATCCTTCACCAGTGTTACACTGCAGCCTACGGAGTTCCTGCACCAATGTCTCTCCATGCACAGGCTTAAAGCTGCACAATACAAGAGCCCCCCAATAACTCAAGGCCAAAACTTTGAATCATCTGTTATTTTGCCCATAATCATGACATACGTGTATAAATATCCTTTGCAGGCATTTCTCTGTGCTCGCCCATGGAAGATGCCAGACAAACCTAAGATATCAGTGTTTTCTGCCTACTTTGTACATGTTATGAAATCTGAGTGATCTAAGGACAGTTTCCAGGACCAAAAAATTTGCTCCGTCTCCTTCTCTCCACCTTGAAGATAGAGGGAATTGAAACCCTCAAGGCCAGTGGTAAGGACACAGGATGCTTTTGATATAACAAGCTGGCCTGGGAGTACAGTGGGTACAATGAGGACTCATGAAGATGAATCTATCTCTTTCGAGCTGCCTAAACTTGGGCATGTTTGTCACAGTCTTTGTGCCCCGGATTCCTCATTTATAAAACAGCTGTTCTCACATCTACCTCACAGTATTTTATAAGAGCTATGCAGGTAAAAAACAAAAATGTAAAAACCCCCAAACCCACAAACTCAGTGCAGCACAGTAAGCACATATTAGCCCATGCCACTTAATATCTATCATTTAACTCTAGGTACCAGACACTTTGCAAAATGACAGCACCAAGGTGCCCCCATTATCAACCCCATCCTGCAGGTGAGGATGTGGAGGCTGAGAGGGTTAAGTGACTTGCCCTAAGCTACACAGCTAGCAAAAGGCTGTGCTGCCTGTGTGACCCGGCTGACTTAGTTACCCTTCTTTGTGACCTCCAGCACCATCAGTGAATGTAGCTTAGTTGCTGGGTTCTGACAGCTGGTGTCAATAACCACCTCTATGCTGGTCTCAGGTACTGCCCTGCCCTGGTGGGTAAGAATCGAGTGGAAGCTGCAGCTGAGAAGGCCAACCAAGCCTCCTGATGGTGGTGTCCACGCTCCACCTAAAGCAACTGATAACACCCACTTCGATAGGCCCCAAAGTTCATAGGAGGGATCAAGAGGAAAATGTCAAAGTTGGGCAAGGTGGCTCACACCTGTAATCCTCCCACTCTGGGAGTTTGACGAAAGTAGATTGCCTGAGCTCCTGGGTTCGAGACCCGCCTGAGTTGGAGTGAGACCCCTCCCCACCCCCGTCTCTAAAAGTAGCCAGGCGTGGTGGGCGCCTGTAGTCCCAGCTACTCCGGAGGCTGAGGGAAGAGGATCGCCTGAGTTCAAGAGCTTGAGGTTGCTGTGAGCTGTGATGCCATGGCATTCTACCAAGGGTGACAAAGTGAGACTCTGTCTCCAAAAAAAAAAAAAGAGGAAAATGTCTTGTTGTTTCCCCCCACCCCCACCCCCAAAAGGAGCAGGGGAGGCTGTAGACATCTATGAGAACTCAGAGCTAGAAACTCTTCTAAGAAACCATATGCACTGCCCCATTTCATTCTGACAGTGTTCTCACATGAGACCCGGCCCTTTCCAGTCAGTGTTCAAAACTCCAAGCAACAGTCCCAGAGGCAGGGCTTAAACTCAGGCCCTAGAGGTTCAATGCCATGCTCTCAACCACTGCACTGTACTTCGCCCATCCCAGAGGAAAGAGTGTGCTGCATATATCATTTCACATAACATCAGCAACAACGTAAACCACTATTATGTCATTTCTCTCCCTTTTCTCTTACAGTATGAAGTTCAACTGGTGGGTTGAAATTTGACCAGAAGGCACAACTCTTATGATCCCCAAATTCATTGGACTTGTACTATCATACAAGAGTATTATTGATCAGTAACAGAAATCCATTTGAAATGTTTTTTAAAGGTCAATATTTAAAGCAAAAGTTGCTTCCCACCCCCAATCTGATGAAAGTCATGAACTTTCTCCAGAAAGGTGGATATTTTACATGCAAAAAACATACCTGCCCCTTCAAGGAATTCTCAGAGTCCCTGGGGCAATTCATTAACCCCAGTGATAAGAAGTTCTTCTGTGGATTTACAAATAGGGAAATTCTTTGTGAAGCAAATGTTCTTCCTTCAATTTGCATTTTATAACTACCTTTCTCCCCTCCTCTCTTTCTCCCACTCATATACACACCCGCTAGAATATTCTCGCAAGAGCTGTCATCCCTCACCTTTATTTATCAGAGTAGTTTTCTCTTTTCAAATATTCTATATTTCAAACAAATGTCACCATAACAAATCCTTCAGTCTTACAAAACATAAATAAATTTTTAGCTATATTATTTGGCTAATAATATAAAGCATAAACAAATGTTTAGCTATATTATTTGGCTAATAATAATATAGCTAAAATATTGGCTACAATAATATTAGCCAAATAGGCTCAGCGCCTGTGGCTCAAGCAGCTAAGGCGCCAGCCACATACACCTGAGCTGGCGGGTTCAAATCCAGCCTGGGCCGGCCAAACAACAATGATGGCTGCAACCAAAAAAATAGCCGGGCGTTGTGGCCGGCACCTGTAGTCCCAGCTACTTGGGAGGCTGAGGCAAGAGAATTGCTTGAGTCCAGGAGTTGGAGGTTGCTGTGAGCTGTGATGTCACAGCACTCTACCAAGGGCAACAGCTTAAGGCTCTGTCTCAAAAAACAAAAAAAAAAAAATTAGCCAAATAATTTTAGCTATATCATTAGCTGATATTGCAGCCAATTTGAAAACTTTTAATTTTCTTTCTTTTTCTTTTCTTTTCTTTTTTTTTTTTTTTTGAGACAAAGTCTCATTTTGTCACCCTTGGTAGAGTGCTGTGGAGTCATAGCTCACAGCAACATCAAACTCTTGGGCTCAAGTCATCATTTTGCCTCAGCCCCCCAAATAGCTGGGACTATAGGTGCCTACCACATGCGTGGCTATTTTAGAGATGGGGTCTTGCTCTTGCTCAGGCTAGTCTCTGAACTCCTGAACTCAGGGAATCCACTCTCTTGGGCCTCCCAGAGTGCCGGGATTATAGATGTGAGCCACTGTGCCCAGCCTTCAAACCTTCAATTTTCAAGCCTGAACTTGCCCCTGACCTAATTTGTACATTTCCTATGAAGGTTCTCAGCATTGCTATGGTCTAAAGCTATAAAACCAGATCAATTTGAGGGAACAGTTGAGATAGGCTGCGTCTTTAGTATAAAAACAGAACTTGTTCACTTAAGAAAAATGCTAATTGTTGATAATATAGTTATTTCTTCCAGTTAATGTTTGCAAGGGACTTTGAATTTAAAAGTGATTCATATAGTTTCATGGTATCTAACTGTTGGGTCAAAACTGGACCAGAAGGCACAACTCTTATGAACCCCAATTTCACTGGACTTGCATTTAAAATTAGGGGCTCTGGGTCAGCACTTGTAGCTCAGTGGTTAGAGTGCCAGCCTCATACATGGGGGCTGGCAGGTTCGAACCTACCTCAGGCCTGCTAAACAACAATGACAACTACAACAAAAATGTGGCCAGCTGTTGTGGCAGGCACCTATAGTCATAGCTACTTGGGAGGCGGAGGCAAGAAAATCGCTTGAGCCCAAGAGTTTGAGGTTGCTGTGAGCTATGATGTCATAGCACTCTACTGAGGGTGACATAGTGAGACTCTGTCTCAAAAAATAATAATAAAGTAAATAAATGAACTTAGGGTGCTCACTCATGAATTATACTATGATAGAACCCTGGACTATGCCATTTCTGCTGCTTTACTCAAGGTCACTTAAAAAGTGAGCAAGCACTGCCTTCTCCATGTTTATTACCAATAATCCTCACAGTCCTACAATGAATCAGAACACCAATCTTTTTTTTTTTTTTTTTGGGAGACAGAGTCTCACTGTGTCACACTTGGTAGAGTGCTATGGCGTCACAGCTCACAGCAACCTCTAACTCTTGGGCTCTAGTGATTCTCTTACCTCAGCCTCCCAAATAGCTGGGACTACAGGTGCCCGCCACAATGCCTGGCTACTTTTTAGTTGTAGTTGTCTTTATTGTTTGGCAGGCCGAGGCTGGATTTGAACCCACCAACTCTGGTATATGTGGCTCGCGCCCTAGTTACTGAGCTACAGGCGCTGAGCCCAGAACACCAATCTTACAGATGAGGATTACAGATGAGGAAAATGAGGACAAGAGAATTTAACTACCTTGCCCAAGGTCACACAGCTAGGAAGTGGCCCATGATCTATTTAGCTTAAAAGTCCGTATTTTTCAGCTATTTTGGCCTTGATTTGGCTTTAGGCTGGTATGTATGTTATAGATTATCCCCCTACAAGTGGAAACATTTACTTCATTCTTGATTAGGCTGCATTTACCAAAATTTCTTATACTCTTAAAACCTAAAACTGACAATTCTCAAGCAGAATTAGCAAAGAAGTTTTTAGATTAACGTCTTTAACATTGCCATACAATCTATTTTAGAGTAAGGAAGGAAGGTATTTACCAATTTAATTGTAGAGCTTTAAAAAAAAAAACGAAATATGCAGTTAGCATCAGATCCTAAGTTGAAAGTGTTAGGCCTACTTTTCTACATATTTCTAAAATATTTTTGTAAACAAGAATTATTAGAAGATTTCCTGCCATTGGCTTACTTTTGCTGTTAGGTAACATAAACCTGTCTCAGAAAACTAAAGCCACAGTACTAAGTAACCACCTGCCTATGCTGACAGACAGGCAACGTAAAACCTGGCCTTTCACATAAAGAGATAATTAAACAACTGGACTGTTTCAGTTCGTGTCAAAAGTCACCCTCGCCCTTTGATCTGTACTTCACCTAAGGTGCATCACAGACCTTAGGGGTCATGGGAGAAGAGGGGAAGGGCAAGAGAGAAATTTCAGTCCACCTTGAAGTGGGAAGTATTTGCTTTTCCCCAGACATCTCGTCTCACTTCCTTTCTGGTGAAAATCTACCCTCTATATTCCTTAATGAAACTAACCTGGCATTCTTTAGCTGCTCTTCCCAAAACTTTAAAAAGCTCAAAACGCAGTCATTGCTTACTGAAAGGCTTCCCGTAAGAAATACCAGGAAATGTATGAGTTCTGAGACACAGCATGGGCTTTTCAGAGGCTCTGTGCCTTTTTTTTTTTTTTTTATGTAGTAAATTCCAATCTTTTAGTACCAGACTGTAAATGCCACATGTCTAATACTGATGAAAATAGAATCATAATAATTTCTTCTTCTTCTTCTTCTTCTTCTTCTTCTTCTTCTTCTTCCTCTTCCTCTTCATCTTCTTCCTCTCCTTCTTCCCTATGCTCTGAGCAGAGTGCAATGGCGTCGTAGCTCCCTGCAACCTGACTCGGGCTGTGGGCATCCTGCTTCCTCAACCTCCAAGCCCGCTGGGATTACAGGCTCTTGCTGTAGTGCCCAGCTGGGTTTTTCAATTTTTTTCGGAAGTCAGGATCTCACTCTGGCTCAGATAAGCCTTGAACTCCTGAGCTTAAGCAGTCCTCCCGCCTCAGCCTCCCGCAGCGCTGGGATAACAGGTGTGAGCCACCACGCCCAGCGAATCATAATAATATTAATGAAGAATCATAGCATTTTGTTTACCCCCTAAGTTATAACTTCCCTCTTTGCTCCTTGTCCTTGAATATCACCACAAATTAAGGACAATGCAGGTTACTCGTTTGCAAAAAAGAGGGCTTTTATCTGACTTGGGAGGCTGAGGGGAAAGGCTGATGGGGATTATTTCGACTACTTTTTCTAGTCTTAAAGCTTCCTTCTTATCTTTTCTTTGTGACTTCATATCATGGGCAATGCAGTAAAATTTAAATTCTCTCTTTGCACATCTTTGTACCACCTCCAACTCAAGGCCCTGAGGCCCCATTAATTTCCAAATGATTAACCAGATTGGAGATAAACCGCCAGGAATGGGAGCCAGTATCCAAGGAATCCTTAGCCTGCCCTTGTCGACCTGGTTAAGTCAAAAGTACTCTTAGCCTAATTTAATCCTAAATCAGTAATCCTAAAAGGGAGCCGAGATGTTTCTAGTGTCCTTCCAAAAGCAGCAGCCTGCAGCACCCTTGATGCTCTATGACTCAAGCTTTGCACAGCTATAAATAATTTATGTACCATTTTGATTTGAAAGTGACCCTGATTCAAGCAATTAGCTATTCACTGTAGATCCATCTAACTGACTAAAACATGGAGACACTGTGCTTTGATTTGTAGATATGGTTTGGGGGAACCTGCGAGTGTGATTGCTATTTCCTCCCTCCCTGCCAAGAGTTCTGTGCTTTGCTCAGAGTGGAGGCATTTCTTTTTTCCAAAAGCAGAGAGCACCTGTTTGAATCCTGGCTTCAATCCTGACTGGGTTGTGTGAACTTGCAGAGATTTCTGGACTTTCTGGACTTCAGCTTCCCTTCATAGCTAAGGGAAATATTGTCCATGGCTGGGACAGCTGTGGCCAGAGGTAAAAGAATGGACAGTGGACACCATCTGCTCTTCAGGAGAAGCAGCAGAGCTCCTCAAAAGGAAACTCCCTTGCTGGACGTGGTGGCGTGTGCCTGTCGTCCCAGATACTCCGGAGGCTGAGACAGGAGGATCGCTTGAGTCCAGGAGTTCTGGGCCATTGTGTGCAATGCCGATCGGGTGTTCGCACTAAGTTCAGTATCAATATGGTGAACTCCCTGGAGAGGGGGGGCCACCAGCTTGCCTAAAGAGAGGGGAACCAGCCCAGGTCGGAAATGGAGCAGGTCAAAACTCCCGTGCTGATCAGTAGTGGGATCACACCTGTGAATAGCCACTGCACTCCAGCCTGGACAACATTCTGAGACCCCGTCTCAAAAAAAAAAAAGAGGAAACTCTCTCCCCTAAAGGTTTCCCTCTGCCACTCACTTTCGCCAGAGGCTGAAGGAATTGGACCTGCAGGGGCAGTTTGGTAGCGCTGAGGGCTTTTACAATCTGTAATCCTGTTATAATCCTGAGCATTAACCACACATTGATTTTTGGAAATTGAGAAAAGTATTTCTCTCCGTGGTTTCCACTTGTCCTCTAGATTTGATGATTGTCCCTTGTCCTCACTTAAATTCTCTGTCCCCTGGTGACTTGAACTAATGAACACCCTGAATTCTAGTGCTTACAAGCTTGACGACACATTATCTTCTCAGTTTTGAATTCACTGACCTAGAACACGTGGTGACTGTTAAGTTACCTCGTGCTTAGCACTTGCAAGCCCCAGAGGAGGGGTTCAGTAATGCTGGCTGAATAAAAACTAAAATCCATTTTTATTTTAAGAATTTGGGGATATCAAAGAGTTTCTATAGGTATATCCAGAAGTTGGATGACATCAGACCAAGAGGATTTTCATTCATTTTAGGAGTCCAATTCTAACTGCTCCTTGACACTTTTGATAAAAGCTTACTTTCTTCTTCTTCTTTTTTTTTTTCCTGAGACAGAGTCTCAAGCTGTCATGACATCATAGCTCACAGCAACCTCCAACTCTTGGACTCAAGTGATCCTCTTGCCTCAGTTTTTCTATTTTTAGTAGAGATGGGGGTCTCACTTTTGCTCAGGCTGATCTTGAACTCATGAATTCAAGCTATCCACCCGCCTTGGCTTCCCAGAGTGCTAGGATTACAGGCATTAGCCACCACACCCAGCCACTTTCTTCTTATTTAAGATAAATTTCAAAACTCTGTGTAGGAAAAAAAAGTCTGAAAGGAAATCACTAAAATATTATAAAAACAATTGTATCTGATTGGTGAAACTATATGTGTGGATTATTTCTATAATATCCATGTATTTGTTTATAATAATTTATGTTGTAAACTTTAAGAGAAGCAATTCACTGATGAGTTGAACCAATGTTAATTACGTATATAAAATATTCAAGCTTTCATTCTGTCCAGTTCTTTCTTCCATACTCTTGCTTTCTTTCTTTTCTTTTTTCTTTCTTTTTTTTTTTTTTGTAGAGATAGAGTCTCACCTTATTGCCCTCTGTAGAGTGCTGTTGTGTCACAGCTCACAGCAACCTCCAACTCCTGGGCCCAGGCGACTCTCTTGCCTCAGCCTCCCGAGTAGCTGAGACTACAGGCACCAGCCACAACGCCTGGCTATTTTTTTGTTGCAGTTTGGCCAGGGCCAGGTTTGAACCCACCACCTTTGGTATATGGGGCCAGCGCCCTACACACTGAGTCACAGGCATCGCCCACTCTTTCTTATTTTATATTTCTCCAGTCTGAGCAAGAGTGAGACACTGTCCCTACTGAAAAAACAAACAAACAAACAGAAAAATAAGCTGGACATGCATGTAATCCCAGCTACTCAGGAGGCTGAGCCAGGAGGATCGCTTGAGCTGTGAGCTGTTTGCTACTCCACTCTATTCAGGGAGACAGAGCAAGACTCTGTCTCAAAAAAAAAAAAAAAAGAAGAAGAAGGTGGTGCCTGTGGTTCAGTGAGTAGGGTGGTGGGTTCAAATCCAGCCCCAGCCAAATTGCAACAACAACAACAAAAAAATATCAATAGCCAGGTGTTGTGGCAGGCGCCTGAAGTTCCAGCTACTTGGGAGACTGAGGCAAGAGAATCGCCTAAACCCAGGAGTTGGAGGTTACTGTGAGCTGTGACACCACAGCACTCTACCGAGGGCGACAAAGAAAGACTCTGTCTTAAAGAAAAAAAAAAAAGAAAGAAAGAAAGAAAGAGACCATATTCTATGAAAAGTATCCTAATGTCCGCTATAGATTCAAATAACTACCACTAGAAGCCTGTTTTTATCGAATATCAAGTGTCTATCCTATTTGACATTGAGTTATATGAGAACAACAACAAAAAGTACATGGGCATAGTCTTGAGTGACAGCCAGAGAGATGCTATGTAGAGCACATACCAGAAAGTCTGATACCCCTATTTCTCTTCCTGTGTTTATTCCTGGATTTGAAACTGCCTGGATTACATGTGGTTGCATGTAAACATCTGTCCAAAGGGATGCTTTGAAATGATCTCTGCATTAGTGTTATTCACGCAGAAAACTGAGCAGTCCCTGAGCTGCAGAAATATGATGAGGAAAAGAACAAATAAGGCTGAGAGAGTTCTGAGAAGCGCTGCGATGGGCTGTGGCCTGTTCCACCAGACACTTTACCCTTGTCTCCTTCTCCATCACTGCAAGTTGTCAAGATGTTTGTGGATAAACAGAGCCTCTTCTCTAGGTTATCTATCTTCTCACACTGCTTGATTTGTTCACTGATCGCCACCCACCCTCAGTGAAATGATGTAGAAACCTCAACAGGCTTTTTAAAAATCAATCAAATGCTGATTTAATTGTCCAATACAAGCAGTTGTCTCCATATAGCTCCCGTAGACCTCTGATGAGTTCATGGGGTCCAACTGCCAACCAGAAAGACCCTGGCTTCTTACCACTTTTAAACCTTCCAAATTCCAGAAGACCCCAACCTCCCACCCTTCCAGGCTCATCTGCAACTTCCATCCATTTCCACTAATTTTTTTTCCTTTCACTGCTGTCATCTCTTTTTACCTCTATGCTGTTCATTCTGTTTGAAATGTCTATCCTTCCTTCTTGAGAGGTCACCTCCCCAGCAGCTTTCTTGGATTGTCCCAGATTTTAATTGCGTAAGTAAACGTGCCTGACTCACGTCCCAAAAAAGTTGAGACTCTATTAAGAGATCACCTGATATGGGAGATGCTAAATGACTCCTTGACACCAGAATGTTGAACAAAAGCTCACGAAAATTATTGACACATATAGTAAATTGAATAAGGCAATTAAAAAATATCTTTAGTGCTTCTGCATTCAGTGGTACTCTTTCCTTACACCTGTTTCTCTTTCCCAGTGCCTGCTTTGGTAGGTGGGATTTCTCACCAAACCCAGCTGTCAGGGAACCAATACTTCAGAGTTGTTTTTTCCTTTTATCATCTCAGGATGTTATTTTTCCTCCTCATTTGACATCTAACTGCCAAAACTTTCTGCTCTTCCTCATAAGCATGTACATAAAAATTCTTACCAAAATTTTAGAAAATAATATTCAAAAATACATGACAAATATTTCAGGCCTAGATGTACCTGTATCCCATAAATGCATATAATAACATTTGAAAATCAGTTATTGTGAGGCCAGGCGCAGTGGTACACGCCTGTAATCCCAGCACTCTGGCAGGCTGAGGCAGGCAGATCACCTGAGCTCACGAGTTGGAGACCAACCTGAGCTAGAGCGAGACCCCCATCCATAAAAATAGCCGGGCGTTGTGGTGGGTACTTATAGTCCTAACTATTCAGGAGGCTGAGATAAGAGAATCTCTTGAGCCCAAGAGTTTGAAGTTGCTGTGAGCTATGAAGCCACAGCACTCTACCAACATTGATAAAGTGAGATTGTCGGGCGGTGCCTGTGGCTCAGAGGAGTAAAGTGCCGGCCCCATATGCCAGAGGTGGAGGGTTCAAACCCAGCCCCGGCCAAAAACTGCAAAAAAAAAAAAAAAAAAAAAATCACGGATAAAGTGAGATTGTCTCAAAAAAGAAAATAAGTTATTGTAATTTACCATATCAACAGACTAAGGAAGAAAGCCCATATGATCATTTCAATAGATACACAGAAAGTATTTGATACAATGAATTTATGAATATGAATTTGTGATTTAAAAAAAACCTCTCTTGGCTTGGCGGCTATAGCACAGTGGTTATGATGCCAGCCACATACACCGAGGGTAGAGGGTTCAAAATCGGCCCAGCCCAGCTGAAACAACAATGACAACTGCAGCAAACAATAGCCGGGCTTTGTGGCGGGTGCCTGTAGTCCCACCTACCTGGGAGACTGAGGCAAGAGAATCGCTTAAGCCTTAGAGTTTGAGTTTGCTGTGAGCTATGATACTATGGCACTCTACCAAGGGTGGCATAGTAAGATTCTGTCTCAAAAAAAAAAAAAAAAAACCCTCTCAACAAACTAAATAAAGGAACTTCTTTAACTGATAAAAGAAATCTACAGAAAACCTATAGCCAGCATCTCCAATGGTACAAGGCTGTATGACTGCTCCCTACCACTGGAAACAAGACAGGAGTGTCCACTCTCACTTCTTCTGTTCAGATCATAGTGGAGGTCCTATCAGCTGTAATAAGGAAAAGAAGATAAATAGAATACATACATATTAGAAAACAAGAAATAAAAGTATTGCTCTTTACAGACAACATGCTTACTTATGTAGAAAATTCAGAGAGGCTGGATGCAATGGCTCACGCCTGTAATCCTAACTCTCTTGGAAGCCGAGGCTAGATGATTACTTGAGCTCAGGAGTTCTAGACCAGCTTAAGCAAGAGTGAGACCCTGTCTCAACTAAAAATAGAAAAATTAGCCAGGCATTGTGGTGGGCACCTGTAGTCCTGGCTACTCCAGAGGCTGAGGCAAGAGGATTACTTGAATCCAGGAGTTTGAGGTTGCTGTGAATTAGGCTGATGTCACTGCACTCTAGTCTGGGCAACAGAGTGAGACTTTGTCTCAGAAAAAAAAAAAAAAAGAAAAGAAAGAGAAAGAGAGAGAGAAAGAAAGAGAGAAAGAAAAGAAAATCCAAAGAATATACAAAAGAGCTTCAAAACTGATAGGTAGGGCAGCGTCTGTGGCTCAATGGAGTAGGGCGCCAGCTCCATATGCCAGAGTTGGTGGGTTCAAACCCAGCCCTGGCCAAAAACTGCAAAAAAAACGAACAAAAAAAAAAAAACTGATAGGTAAATTTAGTAAGTTTACAGGATGTAAGATTAACATACAGAAGTCAATTGTATTTTTATATATTAGTAACGAGCAATTCAAAATTGAAATTTTAAGAAGTACCACTTATAATGGCATCAAAAACATCAAATTGGTAAAAATTTAACAAAATATGTGCAATGTTAGCATGCTGAAAATCATAAAACACTAATGGAAAAAAATCAAGGAAAACCTAAATAAATGAAGATCACTGTGTTCATGGATGGGCAGACTCGATGTTGTTAGGATCCCAATTGACTTATAGTTTTATTGTCACTTCATCAAAATTCCAGCAGGAGTTTTTGTAAAATTCAATAAGCTAATTCTAAAATGTATATAGAGGGAAGTGGAGGAAAAAAATAAACAAAATGTATATAGTAAGGCAAAGAAACTAAAAGAATAAAACAATTTTAAATTAACGAAGTCAGAGGACTCACACTGCTTGATTTCAAAGGTTCTCATTATAAAGCTTGAGTAATCAAGACATCAAGTAGGCGGCACCTGTGGCTCAAAGGAGTAGGGCGCCAGCCCCATATGCCAGAGGTCAAACCCAGACCCGGCCAAAAACTGCAAAAAAAAAAAAAAAAAAGACAGATCAGGGAACCAAATAAATATACAGAGAGGTGAACATATATAGTTTATTGGTTTTCTACAAAGGTGCAAAGGCAATTCAATAGAAAATGAAAATGCTTGTCAACAAATGATGCTGAAACAATTGGACATCCTAATGCAAGAAAAAGGGAGGAGAGAGAGAAAAGAATCTCAATCCATACGTCATACCCTATGCAAAATTAACTCAGAATGTATCGTCAAATCTAACACTATAAAACTTGCAGGAAAAAAAAAAAAAAGGAGAAAATCCTGTGACTTTGGAATAGGCAAAGATATATTAGATGGGACACCAAAGCACATTTCTTGAAGAAATTGTTTTATATCTTGACTCTGACAGTGTTTACACATCTGTAGGTGTTCAGTAAAATGTATGGAAATGGGGCAGGGCACAGTGGCTCATGCCTGTAACCCCAGCATTCTGGGAGGCCGAGGCGAGTAGTTTGCCTGGTGTATTGCTTAAGTTCAGGATTTTGAGACCAGCCTGAGCAAAAATGAAACCCTGTCTCTAAAGCTAGCTGGTTGTTGTGGTGAGTGTCTGTGGTTCCAGCTACTTGGGAGGCTAAGGCAGGAGGATCATCTGAGCCCAAGAGTTTGAGGTTGTTATGTTTGAGGTGAACTATGACACCATGGCACTGCACCCAGGGCAAGAAAGTGAGACTCTGTCTCAAAAAAAAAAAAAAAAGACAAAAAACCTCACAGAAATGAACACTAAAATGATGAATTTGGCTCGGCACCTGTAGCGCAGTGGTTACGGCACCAGCCACATACACTGAGGGTGGCAGGTTCAAACCCAGCCTGGGCCAGCTAAGCAACTGAAACTACAACAACAAAAAAATAGCTGGACATTGTGGCAGGTGCCTTTAGTTCCAGCTACTTGGGAGACTGAGGCAAGAGAATAGCTTAAGCCCAAAAGTTTGAGGTTGCTGTGAGCTGTGACACACGGCACTCTACCAAGGGCAACATAGTGAGAGCCTGTCTCAAAAAAAAAAAAAAAAAGACGAATTTAATGTATGTTACTAAATACAATGTATTTAAATAAGAAAAGAGAGAAGTGAGCTTTGTAAATGTAAAGTTGGTCAGGAACTGATTATCTCAGAAGTGACAAATAGAGTGGCACTGGCTAGGTTTGGAGGCAAAGACAACTAGGAGCTACTAACAACAGGTAAACACACACACACAAACAAAACAAGAACTTGGTAAGGGTTTAAACTAGTCAAAGTGGGAGTCAGAGAAGACTCTGGTTTTATGAGAAACAGGAACGAGAGAGGAGCAGACTTCAGTTCAGAATGGTGGGGCTGCCACACCAGCCTTAACTACTCACTGGTTCGCACCCCAGGATGCAGGAGGAGGACTAGGGAGAGAAGCCCAATGAACAGATCACTGTGTGCTGAGTCTAACACCTTATCATTACGTGGCGGTGCAATGAAAGGAACACGGAATTAGGATATTTGGCTTCCAGGCACCACCCAGCCAGTGATGAGCTGTGTGACCCGTGACGGCAGACAAACTTCAGACACCGGGGTAGCGCCTGTGGCTCAGTGAGTAGGGCGTTGGCCCCATATACCGACGGCGGCAGGTTCGAACCCAGCCCCGGCCAAACTGCAACAAAAAAAATAGCTGAGTGTTGTGGCGGGTGCCTGTAGTCCCAGCTACTAAGGGGACTGAGACAAGAGAATTGCCCAGGAGTTGGAGGTTGCTGTGAGCTGTGATGCCACAGGACTCTACCGAGGGTGACAAAGTGAGACTCTATCTCTAAAAAACAAACAAACTTCAGACACCACATCTGATATGAGGGCTTAGAAGAATGGGGTCTCAAGTCTTTTCTACCTCTAACCACCTGTTGGTTACCTGATTTATACCCTCTAGCATATACACACACATAGTCCATTACAGTTTATAAAGCACTCTTAGTAACAGCCTCATTCACCCCTCCTGGCAGTTTGGAGTGTTTTTTGTGGGGATGGGAGGTGGTGTTTGAGATAGGGTCTCACTCTGTTGCCTGGACTAGAGTGCACTGGTGGGACTATAGCTGGCTGCAGCCTTCCACTTCTCAGCTGAAGCAATTCTCCTCCCACACCTCCTGAGTAGCTGGGACTATAGGCACTCACTTCCATGTCAGCTAATTTTTCTGTTTTCTATAGAGATAAGTTCCTGCTATGTTGCACTGGTTGGTCTTGAACTCCCAACCTGCCTCAGGCAATCCTCCCACTTCAGCCTCCCAGAGTGCTAGGATTATAGGCATAAACTATTGCACCTGGCCTATTTTCTTAATATTTATTGAGCTATATAAGCCAGTGTGGAGTGTTTTATTCCTCTTATACATTAAAGGAAACTGTGCCTCTGCCTCAGAGAGGTTAGTTAGTCTTGTGTAAAGTCCAATGGCCTTTTGATCATCCACAGTTAAGCGGGAAGACAGCTCCTTCTTTTTCTTTTCTTTTTCTTCTTCTTCTTCTTTTTTTTTTTTTTAAGAGATAGTCTCACTTTGTTGACCTTGGTAGAGTGCTGTGGCAACCTCCAGCTCTTGGGCTTAGGTGATTCTCTTGCCTCAGCCTCCTGAGTAGCTGGGACCACAGGAGCCCTCTATAACACCCGGCTGTTTTTTTGTTGCAGTTTGGCCAGGGCCGGGTTCCAACCTGCCACCCTCCATATATGGGGCCAGTACCCTACTCACTGAGCCATAGGCACTGCCTAGCTCCTTCTTTTTCTAAGACCAGACCCAAGGATGCAAGGCTTAGGGCCCAGTGTCAGACAGAAAAACTCATTCGGGGAAAGGGCATCAAGGAGAACGTTCTAAGAGGGTAAACACTCCCTCTTTAGCATCTCAGTGATTGCTTACTATGGCCCCACTTGCAGTTGACGGGCTTTTAAACACTGTAGTAGGTATATCTAGGTATAACCTAGATGTGCTAGGCTGAACCATGGAACCCCTAAAGATGCCTTCATCCTAACACTGGAAGCTGTGAATATGCTACCTCACGGGGTAAAAGGGATTTACAGATAGGATACAGTTAAGGATCTTGAGACGGGAAATGGTCCTGGATTATCCAGGTGGGCCCAGTGTAATCATATGGTCATTCTAAGAGGGAGAGAGGAGGGTGATGGTCAGAAAAAGTCATGAGGACAGAAGCAGAGGTTGGGGTGATTTGCTTTGAATTTGGAGGAGGTTAGAGGAGGGGCCACAAGCCTAGAAATGTAGGCAGCCTCTAGCCTCTGAAAAAGGCAGGGAAATGAATTCTCCCCAAAACCTCCAGAAAGAACACAGCACTGATGACACTCTAATTTTAGACTTTCAGCCTTGGGCAGCATAAGAGGATACATTTCTATTATATAAGCCTTTTTTTTTTTTTAGTTGCTGATGATTTATCACAGCAAGAATAGGAAACTAATATGGTAGGGAGAAGGACACATATTTTGGAATTAGCTATATTCAGAAAACATAAAGCCAAAGATTTTTTTGCTTATTTTCCCACATTTAAAACCAAGCAAATGAGTCTAGGAGTTAGAGGTTACAGTGAGCTGTGATTGTGCACTGCTCTCCAGCCTGGATGATGGAGTGAGACAATGTCTCTAAATAGGACCGTACTGAAACCAACAAATAACAAAGTATAACTTTATTAATGGAAACATATTTTAGGGAAGAAGGCACTGAATTGAGAAAAATACATGATTTAGGCTGGGCACAGTGGCTCGTGCCTATAATCCTAACACTCTGGGAGGCTGAGGTGGGTCGATTGCCTGAGCTCAGGTGTTCGAGACCAGTCTAAGCAAGAGTTAAACCTCCATCACTACTAAAAATAGAAAAAATGGCTGGGCATTGTTGCGAGTGGCTATAGTCCCAGCTACTCAGGAGGCTAAGGCAAGAGGTATTCTTGAACCCAGGAATTTGAGGTTGCTGTGAGATATGATACCATGGTACTCTACCCAGGACAACAGAGAAGAAAGAGAAGAAGGAGGAGGAGGAGGTGGAGGAGGAAGAGGAGAAGAAGGAGAGAGGGGAGGGGAGAGGAGAACCGGGGGTGGCACCTGTGGCTCAAAGGAGTAGGGCACCAATCCCATATGCCGGAGGTGGTAGGTTCAAGCCTAGCCCCAGCCAAAAACTGCAAAAAAAAAAGAAAGACAGAAAGGACGGAAGGAGGGAGGGAAGGAAGGAAGAACGGGAAGGGAGGGGAGGGAAGAGGGGAAGGGAGAGAGAGGACGGAGGAAAGAAGGAAAGAAAGAAACACGATTTAAAATTCAACTGGAGGGGCCAGTGCTGAGGTGGGGAGGGGTGGCATCTTTCTTACTTTGCCCATTCTGCAGGCTTAAGAGCTTCCATTCGAAGCCATAACAGAAGAGTAGACTTGATTGATATATATGCTGATGAGGAGTTCCACCAGGACCCAGGATTCAACAAGACAGCCCTCAGATGACAGAAGCAGCAGTACTGAGCCATCTCCTCCTGTTCCAGGAGCCCCCTCCCAAGCCCAACAAGATCCCTGCAGTTCTGTTTACCTACAGTGGCCTGTGTAATAGGCAAGCTGCCGTCTATGTGGACAGTTTCTTCTGGTGGATCACAGACCAGTAGCTGATTCAGGTTATTTGCTCTATAGGAGTCTGTGATATGGTGCAGGTGAAATTCACAGAAAATTGAGCCAATGGCCAGTCCAAAGAGTATGCTGAGCTGGTAGTAGCCTCTGAAAACTCTGTCCACAATTTGTTGGAACTCCTGCCAGGAAAAGTTCTTAATGGAGAAAAAGTGAACATGAGGCTGGCCACCTGACAGAACCTGTCACAGTTTGAGGCACAGGCTCGGAAACATGAATATGTCTGAGTCCCAAAAGGGAGAATACCTCCACGGGCCCACTCATAAAATTCTAGTGATTCTGCTGATGAACCGGCTACCCGCTCTGAGAACTTTGTACCCTCATCCACTTGTGTGCATAAGCCCCCCAGTGTGCTGCCCTACTTCAATTGCCTTCCTTCAGCCTGTCCCCTGATGGGTCTGCCCCACCACCAATTCTGCCCCCACCACCTCTCTTCTCTGGCTTTGGGGTCCCTCCTCCTCCTCCTCCTGGTAGCCACTACCAGCATCTCATGCACTCTCCCCCTGGATTACCTCCTCATGATGCTGTACCTCCCCCTGGTGCCAGCCCTTCACCTCAGTCCAGCCTTCTTCCCCGACCCCCCACACACACACACCAAATGCTACAGTGGGACCTCCACCAGATGCTTACATGAAGGCCTCAGCACCCTATAGTCACCATGGCAGCTGAGTTTGGAGCTGTCCACCCTCTACAGTAAGTGAAGCTGAATTAGAAAAGATCACGAAGCAAAATAAGCAATTTCTAGCAATGTCATTTCCAAAGCTATATCTGGAGCCAGTGCCAGGGTTTACGTGATGCAATTGAGATGCTTCTCCCAGGCATTGAGGTTACCAAACAGTCCCCGGTAGCCAGTGATGAGCATTGCTGCTCCTCATCTCCTCTCTCAAGGACTGTCTTTGTGGCATCAAAGCCAAGTCCTACAGCAGCGGTTCTCAACCTGTGGGTCACAACCCCTTTGGGGGTCAAATAACCCTTTCACAGGGGTCACCTAAGACCATCCTGCATATTAGATATTTACTTTATGATTCATAACAGTAGCAAAATACAGTTATGAAGTAGCAACGAAAATAATTTTATGGTTGGGGGTCACCACAACATGAGTAACTGCATTAAAGGGTTGCAGTGTCAGGAAGGTTGTGAACCACTGTCCTACAGTGTGGTGCCAGTGGGAGCTCTTCCAGAAAAAGACATCGATCCAAGGACAGGTCACCTCGCCTGCCCCAGGAAAGCAGCAGGAGGCACCAGGATCTGCTTCCTAATGAAGATCAGCATGATGATTATTTCCAAGAGAAGAACCGGGAGCACGAGCGACACCAGGATAGGAAACAGGACGGGCACCACAGAGAAAAGAGTCTGGTCAGAAGCAAATGTTTGTTTAACGAACTCGCACCTCCTCACCTTCATCAGGACTAAAGGACAGAGGCCGCTCCACCCCTTCCCCTTCCTCCAATCCCCTAACTCCCTCCAGACACCCAGGGAATATCCTCTGCCCTACAGGATTGAAAACTGCTTGGCAGCCCTCCTAATCCCATACCTCCTCCAGGAGAAAGAGCCTAAAGATTTCATGTGATGGGGAGTGGTGGCGGAAAAGAAAAAACAAAAATAACATGTCCAGGCCCTGGTATCCATACACAATGATGCTTTGTCCAAGGAAACGTAAGAGTTTCTGATTCTCTGGGGGCAATTCAGTGCTGAGGTTAATGGGAGGACTTCTTCCTTCCCAAAGAAAATAGATCTTCCACATAGGATCCAGGAGAGTGACTAGGTGTGCCGAATATGCCCAGGGCCCTGCCCACAGCACTAGATCTGATGGGGCCAAGAGGGTCCCAAACCCTTGCTCACATACCACTTCTTTGGGGGTTTTTTTTCTGAGACAGTCTCAAGCTGTTGCCCTGGGTGGAGTGCCGTAGCGTCACAGCTCACAGCAACCTCAAACTCCTGGGCCCAAGCAATTCTCTTGTGTCAGCCTCCCAAGTAGCTGGGACTACAGGCACCTGCCAAGACGCCCGGCTATTTTTTGGCCCGGACTGGATTTGAACCTGCCAGCTCCGGTGTATGTGGCTGGTGCCCTACCCGCCTGAGATACAGGTGCTGAGCCCACTTCTTTGTTTAACTCCTTTACCTTCCTAGCCCTTTGAGGAGGGACCAGATTAACCCTATGGAAAGCTACCTCTGTTCTTGCTTTTCCTTCTCATATATTGATGGTTTATTTCCCTGACCTCCCGGACTGCTGAACGCTGGCACCTCTCTGCTGCCCACCTTCTCAGTGGACTTGTCCCTCCAAAGCAGAGAAGGCCTTGTGAGCCGATCACCACCCTCTGCTGATTAGTGTTGGCTGCCTCTTGCAATAACCAGCTCTTAATCGTCCCTTTCCCTGGGGTTTTCCCATTCAACACACGGAGCTGCTTCCTTGTTTTAGAGGAAGGTATTATTGACACTGGGAGATGGGGACATGGTGACGCAGCCGTGAAGTACTTGTGAAGTACTTGTGAACCCTTGTGAAGTACTAGGAAGAGTGAGGGAGGAGGCAGCTGGGCAGGGATGGCCTACTTTCATAGGCTTTTCTTTTTTCAGGTTTGACATAGGTGTGGGCTTGCATCCCTGAGGCACATACTTTTACATGTTGTGAGATAGCCTGGCACTAGTAGGCAGGTGAAGTCACATATTTGGTGTCTTTTCACTTTTGACTATTGACTTAATAGTTCCTCTTGCTCTGCCTGGAGATACTTCCTGCCTCTGATAGGGAGCAGGAAGAAATGGAGCCGGACTTGAATGAACTCAGCTCAGACTTCTAAGGACCAGCCCCCTTCATTTTCTACATAGGCAAATGGAATTGTTTTTTCCATAATATCCAAATTATGATGTGGCTGCTGCTGAGGGAGAAGCCAACAACAGGGTCCTGAAGTACCACGGGGTGAGGCTACTTCTGCATGTCATCTATAGATGACCGCGTGACATCTAACGTGAGAAGAGACGTGGCATGTGAGACGCAGGGTCACTGGAAGCCCTTCTGGCTCAGAGGGACTGAACTGGACTGAACCCTTCCTCCATTCCCAGCACATTTCTGACAAGTCTTCAGTCACTGAGGGAATCCCCCCAGGGTTGGAGAGGCACATTCCCTTGGGACAGAGGCTACAGTTTGTGCTTCCCCCCCTGTCCTCTAACTCCATACCCACCTCCACTTGAAAAGGTGGCACCACCCAACTGGCCAAGTGTTAAGTGATATGCTTATGCTCAAGAGGAGCTCCAGTGTCATTTTATTTACTTTTTTCTTTTTTTTTTTGAGACAGAGCCTCAAGCTATTGCCCTGAGTACAGTGCCGTGGCATCACAGCTCACAGCAACCTCCAACTCCTGGGCTCAAGCGATTCTCCTGCCTCCGCCTCTCAAGTAGCTGGGACTACAGGCGCCCACCACAACACCTGGCTATTTTTTGTTGCAGTCGTCATTGTTGGTTAGCTGGCCGGGACGGGGTTCGAACCTGCCAACTTCGGTGTATGTGGCTGGCTCCATAACCACTGTGCTACGGGCACTGAGCCTATTTGTTTATTTTTTGAGACAGAATCTCACTATGTCACCCTGGGTAGAGTACCGTGGTGTCACAGCTCACAGCAACCTCAAACTCTTGGGCTTTAAGCAATTCTCTTGCCTCAGCTCCCAAGAAGCTGGGACTACAGGGTCCTGCCACAACACCAGGCTATTTTTTCTTGCAGTTGTCATTGTTGTTTAGCAGGCCTGGGCCAGATTCAAACCCCCCTGCCCTGTGTATGTGGGCAGCCCAGTGCTCTAACCACTGAGCTACAGGCGCAGAGCCTCCAGTGTCTTTTTAAAATGTAAAGAAAACCAAGTAAGGTGACAGTTTAAGGGGAAAAAATACAGAGAGAACACCAGAAACACAGTTTACCCAGAGAATTTTTCCCCCCACCTTTGTTTTGTTTTTACCCAATGACACAATTTTTAATTTTATTTCCTGACAGAGAAAGGAAAAAAACCCAACTCTCCAAACGGCCGAGGTTCCATCCCCTTGTCAGTGATTTGTTTGTCTTTCTGATAGGTGGGAAATTGTTTAATAAACTTGATGGTGCTGTCAAAAAAAAAAAAAAAAAAAAATTCAACTGGAGGTCTGAAACGGTTAGATTTCACCCCACCATTTTTTGTCCCAATTTCAAATTTGCCTCCCTTATCTTCTGAAATATATTTAGACTTCTCAGGTATAGAAAAATCCACTCCTAGTTCTCTGAAAACAAGTATTCAAATATCTTGGGGATTTATAAAAAGGCGTATGGGAATAAAGCTTCCTTTTCGGTCTGAAAATGTGAATGGCATTTGTTTTACCCCAGCGCTGGCTCTGAGAGTGATCTACTGCCCTGTCGCCCTAAGCGTGAGTTTAGTGGTCATTCCAGGACGTGTTAACAGACAGTGACATCATCTGCGGGCAGGAAGTGGCTCTCAGGTTACCCTATAAATTGACTTAAGCTTTGGAGAGGATTACAGGGGAGACCTCTGCTAAGTGTAGAGATGCCATTACAGCTAAATCAAAGGTAACTGTGAGGTCTGGCAGACACCTGTCAACAGGTAAGGGAAGGAGAAGCCCGTGAAGGAGGCTTGAGTCAGGATTACATTCTCCAAGCTTTATTTTTATTTCGGGTTAAAGGGTCAGACAGAGAAGCCATTCACAGTGATCTTTATTTATGGTTCTTGGAGGCCCGCCTTGTGAAGCGTCATAAGGAAGAGGGATGGTTCAGGTGGGATCCTCATCTCCTGGCCTGGCTGATGACAGACAGAAGGCCCGGAGCTTTGTGAAAGCCTCGCTTTTTATGAATGTGTATTAATGTTTGCAGGCACAACACGGGGGCTCATCCTTCTCTGTTACTTCCCTTGCGGGGGTAGGTATATGTTTTCCAAGCCTCCTGACTCCCCAGACACCTGAAAAGACTTGTTTCCACCACCTGTCGTTGGCCTTTAAAGGACAGTGAGGAGGCACATGTGTCCTCGACTGGCAAACTTGGCTAGGGGAGATTCTTATACACTGCCAGCCAGCTAATCCTGGGTAAGGTATTCTTGGATAACTGATGTGTTAGTTATAAAGTATACCCATCCCAAAAGACACTTACCTTTAGTCTGATGACTCTTTTTTTTTCCTTTTTTTTGAGACAGAGTCTCACTATTTTATCCTCAGGAGAGTACCATGGTGTCATAGCTCACAGCAACCTCATACTCTTGGGCTTCAGCAATTCTCTTGCCTGAGCCTCCCAAGTAGCTGGGACTACAGGCACCTGCCACAACGCCTGGCTACTTTTTTGTTGTTGCAATAGTCGTTGTTGTTTAGCAGGCTCGGGCCAGGTTCGAACCCGCCACCCTCCATGCATGTGGCCGGTGGCATAACCACTGTGCCGCAGGCACTGAGCCTGATGACTCTTGAAAACAAACCATTTTAGCACCCAAAACAACAAAGGTTACAATAATTAAATGAAGCTCGGCGCCTGCGGCTCAAGCGGCTAAGGCGTCAGACGCATACACCTGAGCCAACAGGTTCAAATCCAGCCCAGGCCCACCAAACAACAATGACGCCTGCAACCAAAAAATAGCCAGGCATTGTGGCAGTCGCCTGTAGTCCCAGCTACTTGGGAGGCGGAGGCAGGAGAATCACTTGAGCCCAGGAGTTGGAGGTTGGTGTGAGCTGTGATGCCATAGCACTCTACGGCGACAGCTTGAGGCTCTGTCTCAAAAAAAGAAGAAAGAATAATTAAATGAGTAGAAGTAACATTCTGGAAGAGTGAACCCTAAGATCCAGTTGAGAATCTCATCATCTCCCCAGAAACTCTGTATCCATTAGCAGTCACAACCCATTCTGTCTACCTCCTGTTGATCCCCAGTCCCTGCCAGCAACCACTAATGTATTTTCTCTCTGTATGGATTTGTCTATTCTGGACATTACAAAGGGAGTCCTACAATAGTCTAACAGAAGCTAGTCTTGGAGTCCTGTTTCCAAGGTCCATCCATGTTGTAGCCTGTACCAGCACTTCATTCCTTTCTATTGCCAAATAATATTCCTTTGTTTGGCTATGCCATTTTTCTTTATCTCTTCATCAGTTAATGAACATTTGGCTTGCTTCCTCATTGGAGTCATCTGTCTGAATTTTGAAAATGGGTCTGTGTTTCTCTCCCTCCTATTCAGAGTTATTATTGCAGTCTGATGTAATCCTTTGCATGTGACTTTGGCTTTTACTCTATTATCTTCAGAATATTCCCTTCATTCCTAGAGCTGAAATTTGATGAATGTACCTTCGTGGGCTATTTATCATTCAATGTACTTTTTTTTTTTTTTGAGACAGAGTCTTACTATATCGCCCCCGGTAGAGTGCTGTAGCATCGCGGCTCACAGCAACCTCAAACTCTTGGGCCTAAGTGATACTCTTCTTTTTTTTTTTTTTTTTTTTTTGAGACAGAGCCTCAAGCTGCCGCCCTCGGTACAATGCCGTGGTGTCACAGTTCACAGCAACCTCCAACTCCTGGGCTCAAGTGATTCTCCTGCCTCCCAGGTGCCCGCCACTACGCCCGGCTATTTTTGGGTTGCAGCCATTATTGTTGATTGGCGGGCCCAGGTTGGATTGGAACCTGCCAGCTCAGGTGTATGTGGCTGGAGCCTTAGCTGCTTGAGCCACATGTGCCGAGCCAAGTGATACTTTGCTTGCCCCAGCCTCCCAAGTATCTGGGACTACAGGCTCCTGCCACAATGCCTGGCTATTTTTTTGTTGTAGATGTTATTGTTGTTTGGCAGGTCTGTGCCAGATTTGAACCTGCCTGACACAATGTATATGGCCGGTGCCCTAGCCGCTGAGCTACAGGTGCTGAGCCTCTGTAGACACTTTTAATTTAGATACTTGAAGCTTCATAATTGGGAGCTTTTCTTGTTTTTTTTTTTTTTGTTGTTGTTTGTTTGTTTGTTTTGAGAGAGAGTGTCATTTTGTTGCCCTCGGTAGAGTACTGTAGCATCACAGCTCACAGCAACCTCCAACTCTTGGGCTCAAGCAATTCTCTTGCCTCAGCCTCCCAACTAGCTGGGACTACAGGAGCTCACCACAACATCTGGCTATTTTTTTGTTATAATTATCATCGTTGTTTAGCTGACCGAGGCTGGGTTCAAACCCGCCAGCCTCAGTGCATATGGCTGGAGCTTTAACCACTGTGCTATGGGCATTGAGCCATTTTCTTGTATTTTTTAAATACTTTCTTCCTTTCAATTTTGTTGGCTATTTTGCAATTAGTATTATTGGGAGGTGGACTTTCTGGCTTGATATTCTAATTTTCTGATCTATTCTATCCTATTTTTCATTTCTTTGTATGTTTGTCCTACTTTCTAGGAAATTCCTTCAACTTTATTTTCTAACTTTTCTTTTAACCCATTGTATGTATGTGTATGTGTTTTGATATTAAAATAGCAATTGAGAGCTGGGCATGGTGGCTCACACCTGTAATCCCAGCACTTTGGTGTATCAAGGCAGGAAGATTACTTGAGCCCAGGAACTTGAAGTTACAATGAGCTATGATGATAACATTGAAATCGAGCCTAGGTGACAAAGAAAGGCTGTGTCTCTAAAAAAATAAAATAAAATAAAATAAAAACAGGAAGCAGCTGTGGCTACTACAACTCTGGGAGGTCACACAGGAGGATTGCTTGAGGTCTAGAATTTGAGACCAGTTGGAACAATTGCAAGACCCGGTCTCTAGTAAATAGAAAAATTAGCTGAGTATTGTGGCAGGTACCAGTTACTTGGGAGCCTATGGGAGGAGGATCACCCCAGATCACCCAAACTCTGAACCCAGGAGTTTGAAGTTGCTGTGAGCTAGGCTGATTCTATGTCACTCTAGTGGCATATTAAATAGTTTGCTGTTAATAGTAAAAGATGAATGTTACACATGAAAGAAGCTTTGCAATAAAATTTTTAAGGATAGTTGAAGGCTAATTTTCACATCTAAAGGATCTCTCTCTCTCTTTTTTTTTTTTTTTTTTTTTTTGAGACAGAGCCTCAAGCTGTTGCCCTGGGTAGAGTACACTGGTATCACAGCTCACAGCAACCTCCAACTCTTGGGCTTGAGTGATTCCCCTGCCTCCACCTCCCAAGTAACTGGGACTACAGGCACCTGCCACAATGCCTGACTATTTTTTGGTTGCAGTCATCGTTGTTTGGCGGACCCGGGCTGGATTTGAACCCGCCAGCTCAGGTGTATATGGCTGGCGCCTTAGCTGCTTGAGCCACAGGCACCGAGCCAAGGATCTCTTATTTCAGGTTAAATTATAAGCACCTTCCACTGGATAATAAATAGCTCACATCCATTTTGTGTGTAATCAGTTCCCAGTGTGATTGCTGTTTTACCCTGGCCGTGCCATTGGGCAAGTGGGCTCCTTTGGTAGATAGCAAAAAGACGCCTGACAAAGCTGCTATCATTTTTGTCGTCTTACCTAGTATTTTGTGGAGGATGATGGTAAAGCTTCAGAGTAAAATGTCCTATAGGAGTGACATGTGGCTTACACCCCTCCCTCTTGCTGATCATCCCTGAAGGCTCTCACTTTATCCAGGAAGTAGTAGGATGAGACAGTGTCATACACACACTCCGCAGAAGGACTTCCTTCAAATCCTGACTCTACTTTTACACATGAAGGACCTTGTCCTTACCTCCTTCTGCTTCAATTTTCAACCGCATCTAAAAGATGCGGTTAATTAACAGAAGCCATTCATGCTGTGGATGGTTGTGAGTTAGATGTGCTGATACATGAAAATCAGTTGGACCAGGGCCTACCTAGCAACCAATAAGTACGGTGTTATCCCCCCTCTTGTATAGATTCCTATTCCCTCAGGAACAAATTCCACAGACTTTGTAGTTTAACAATACAAGTTTCTTATCTTACAGTTCTGGAATCAGAAGTCCTAAAATCAAGGGTGTTCCTTCCAGAGGTTGCCTACATTCCTTGGCTTGCAGTGGCTTCCTCTGTCTTCAAAGCCGATTCATCACTCTAGCCCCTGCTTCTGTTATCACATTCCCCTTCTCTAACTCTGACCCTCTGGACTGCATCTACATCTCACAAGGTCTTGTGACTACATTGAGCCCATTCAGACAATTCAGGACAATTTCTAGTCTCAAGATCCTTAATCATATCTACAAAATATCAGGTAAAGTACATATTCACAGGTATGTACATATCTACAAAATATCAGGTAAAGTACAATTCACAACATATTCACATATGCCAGGGATTAGAAGGTAGACATCGTTGGGGGATTATTATTTTGCCTACCACAGCTCTCCTGCCAGATTGTTGGAAACACGGTCTCTCTGTGTTATATAATATGCAAATGATACTCCAGCACTTGGTAAATATAGTTCACATGTTGATAGGACCATATTGATAAAATATCTTTTTTTTTTTTTTTTTGAGAGTCTCAAGCTGTCACCCTGGATAGAGCGCCAGGACATCACAACTCACAGCAACCTCAAACTGTTGGGTTTAAGTGATCCTCCTGCTTCAGCCTCCCGAGTAGCTGGGACTACAGGTACCTGCCACAATGCCCAGCTATTTTTTCGTTGCAGTTGTCATTGTGGTTTCAGCAGGCCCAGGCCGGGTTCAAACCCACCAGCCTTGGTGTATGTGGCCAGTGCCCTACCCATTGAGTATGGGTACCATCATTGATAAAATGTCTTATTGATATAAATGTCATATTGCTATAAATCATGCTGGCTAATATTTCATTTGTTCCTCAAAAGCTAATAAGTAAAATTACTGTCATGTTTATCATATACATTTTATTTATTACAGAGTTGATTCTTTATTGTTTCATCATGTGGTATAGAATGAATTTTAATACGTTTGTTTTAATTTTTGAAATAAATGAATGTATAATTTTTTTTTTTTTTTGCAGTTTTTGGCCGGGGCTGGGTTTGAACCCGCCACTTCTGGCATATGTGGCCAGCGCCTTACTCTTTTGAGCCACAGGTGCCACCCTTTTTGTTTTTGTGTGTGTGAATGTATAATTTTAAAGTGCTTTGATCTTTGCAATTTACAGAAATATACTGGCTTGCCCTTAGGCCAAATAGCAATTGTCATAAATGCCAGAAAGTGAATACATATTTTTCAGAATTACCATATATACTCGAGTATAAGCCGAGTTTTTGTGCCAAAAATTTGTGCCGAAAAACTGGAACCTGGTTTATCCTCGGGTCATACAGGTTATTTGATTCGGTGCGCGCACCTAATCAAATGCACGTAGTCTCCAGTCGTCTTCTGTCCTCTGCTTGAGGGGGCGGTGCTTCAGCTCAGTCCACAAGTCGCGGCTGAGCTGAAGAGGTAGGCGGCTGAACTGAACTGTATTCCACTGAACTATTTAACCCACAATATTTAATGGCACATTTAATTAAGTGAAAACCCC